>OY757912.1:106942991-106990491 GCA_963585895.1 Sepioteuthis lessoniana
ACGAAACCAAATTATATATATATATATATATATATATATATATATATATATATATATATATATATAAAGTACTCCGTTTGTAAATGAAATATATGTGCTTATTCAATTTTAGGTATATATATATATATATAATGCTTTTTTATATTTAGATGGTCCTAATCGATATTTAGTATTCCATTCTTCCAATCATTTTCAACATGAAAAGTTCATTCAAATAATTGTATCTAATAATGAAATTTGAATGATTTTATTGGAAATGAAATCGCTGATATGGACTATTAGATAAAAACATTTATTCCTATCTTAATTCTTTTAACTTTTTCAAACCCGTATTGAACTGGAGGTTTTCTACTGAATTCTGAGAGTCAGAATCTGTCCTCTGGTCTTCAGAACTCTTCTAGCACATCTCAACAATGCAATTATCCAGACGTTCCCAATTCTTCCTCGGATTTCCAATCGCCCCATTTTCTTTTCCATGTTCCTCGTGATAGTTTCGAGGCCTAAAACTATTATTAGTTCCAGTGTCACCATTTTCCTAATAGCTGTTTCAGCCCCTTTGGCAAGGTCCTGGTATCACTCAATTTCTTTTTTACTTTTACTCCGCAGGAGCGGTGAAATCTCTTAGTTAACCCTTTTTCTCTTTATTAACTAAATCTAGAAGTCCCATTGGCGTAGTGACAAACGTGCTGATCTGTGATATCGTAGTAATTGAATTTGAACTCCAGTCTCTCGGACTAATACTCTTGGAGAAGATATGTATAATCTTATCCTCTGCAGGTATGGGTTAAATAGTACCACTTCTACTAGGATGACTTTGGCATTAAATATCCTTGGAAGGATGATATGCCGTTAAAGCAAGGAACGAAACCAAATCTCAAATAGATCTGTTCCTCGAGAATTTCTCCAAGACAGATTCCACTCTGAGCATATACAATTTTTTATTGAATTCCTTGCGAGTATTTCAATCCAGTTTTAACCAGTGGGCTTTCACTTGAGTTTCAGTGACAGCAAGTCTCTTCGGGTCTATTGGAAATATCTTTGTATTCTTGCCGATCTGAACAATGCTGTAGTCTGGATGGTAGAGTGTTTGCCAATGGTTTGAGAAACCGAGGTCCAATCCCAGGTCGAGTCATATCAAAGATTCAAAAAATAGTACATGATGCCGCTTTGCTTAGCACTCAGCACTATAAAATAAGGATCAAGGGTAAAGTGGAGCAATCCAGGCAATGGAGTAGCGCCCTCTCCTACACCTAGGTGTTGTAGTTATTGAAAAGGGAGTTTTCGGGTCACCCTGGCCTAAGGTCGCCAACTTTACTATATATCTCGCTAGAACAGTAAAATCTACGAGATGATAAGTTTTTTTGTTTGTTTTTTTTTTGTTTTGTTTTTTTGTTTTGTTTTTTGTTAATTGATGCAAGGTCTGGTCTTCTGGCTTGAACTAGGTGATCCGTTTGTATTTCAAAATCCCAGAGAATTTTATTTTATAGGACAGGTTCTGTTTTGCTCATATACCATTTCGTAGTTTTGGCATATTTCAATCTCTTTCACGTTTACCATTTAACCACATTTCCATCTCGTCATGCCTAGTCATGCACACTTTTCTGCCAATTTGCTGGTTTCCTTTATTATGTAAATAACCGTTTCGACTCTGTCCACTCATAATCTTCACTTGTAATTCTTTTGTATATTTTCGATTCTCGTTTTGATATACTTGGTCCTTATCGCATTGTTCTGTGCTGCTTTTTAAAAAGATTCATTTTATCTCTTAATTTTTTCTCCTTGGCTATGACCAGTTCTTACGTAAAACCTTAGCAGTTTGTCGCTTGAAGTATCCGTACAGTTGTTTATTTTTTTCCCATTTTGTTTTCTGGATTTCGTTGTTTTATTATTTGGCTTTATGCTCTCGATTTCTTAAATACTTAGAATTATGAATAATTGAAGCAAGAAAATGGTAAAAAGATTTTTTTCTGCTGAGATCACATCAAATAAACTAATACGTAATATTCTTTTCAAATCTATCATGATGATATTATAATATTATAATATAATGATAATTATATATTATATTATATAATATAATAATAATTATATATTATTTTATATAATATAATAATTATATATTATATGATATAATATAAGAATAATTATAATTTAATAAAAGTAGGGACATTTAGGTGTCAAAAAATAAGTGAACTTTTTAAAATTCTGAAAAGCTGGTATATTTTAAAAACAAACTTGATTTTTTTCCTCCCTACAGGGTTTGAATGTTTGAGAGTAATTATATTTGATATAAAGATATATTCTTTTAATGATATAATGTTCCCACAAAAAAAAAATAAACTGAGAGAGTTGTACATACTATGTTTTTTTTTCAGAAGAAAATTAACATTTTATAAAGAATTGATTGGGTATGCTAATTTATTGGTCATCTCTTCATCGGCTAGATATAGGTAAATAACAGGACAGCCTTTGCACGTCAGTGTAGGAAAAAGAAAAGATTACACCTTTTGTCACATCCTGTCCGTCGTTAAGGAGCTCTATAAATACATACTTATTGATAGGAAGTACTGAATGTAATCCCTCTCTCTCTCTTTCTGTCTCTGTCTGTCTGTCTGTCTCTCTCTCTCTCTCTCTCTCTCTCTCTCTCTCTAGATAGATAGATAGATAAGTATGTGTCTGGAAATAATAACATTTTCATTAGAGAATAAATCTATTTCCAGTCCAATTTGTCACTGAATAAAAGCTGTATGGTGTTCACTGATTGTTTGGTATATTGCTAAAACTTTCAATATCTTTTTATGTGACTGTAGACACAGAAATTTATATTAGAGCAATGCACTTAAAATGCTCTAAAAAATACAATGATTTTCAGTCCAATTTGTAAGTGAGTGAAATATCTTTTGAAGTTTGCGTTTATATAGAATCTCATTTTTTTATCCATCAAAATTCTCGTTTTGACAGTTATAACAACGAAATTTCGTTAGAATCCTGCTCTTTCTTCTTAAATAGAAACATCATGGACTGCCGGTACAACGCGAGACCAACGGTTCCACGGGTCACCTATAATATATATATATATATATATATATATATATATATATATATATTTGTGAATGTCTACATACTTATATATCTGTCACAGTCTCTTCATAACTGTCTGTTTCAATCTGTTATTAATAGAACTAAGAGTTAAAATGGAATATTTCATGTGAAAGACAAAGAAATCAATAAAAAAACAATGATTAAAATTGTGTGAACGTAATAAAAGCAAAAAGAGAGAGAGAAGAAGAAAAAAAGTGTGATTATAAGTGTAACGAAGAAAGCTCGTGGACGCGATAAATTCAGTCAAAAAATTTCGATCGATGCGCCAGATACGGCCAAGCAAATGCACGAATTCAATTAGAGTTTTCCGAATTTTCGAGCCAATCAATTTCACTCGTATATTTTATTTTATTTTATTTTATTTATTTATTTATTTTCTATATAAACGACAGAAAATTCTCTACACTGGTTCTATATCTAAAAATCGCTGTCTGTACAATCGCAAATGCGAACGATGCATGTGGGTCCTACGGTCCGGTTAAATATGTGAATCGGTTGATTAATTCATTGGAAGTAAGCTGTTAATTATTGTATGCGACCCCTAGGTCACAAGATAGAGAAATGATCAATTTCGTATAATTAACGCTGGAGGTAATACCTAAAAATCTAATACCAATCATGGAATACTAATAAATAAAATCTCGTTTGCAAACGAAAGCAAAATTCTTTCTGATCCCTAAAATTTTCAAAGACGTGGGGTGTCCTCGTGCTGTAATCTTTAAAGCGATGGACTGCGGAATCGTAGAAAGCGAGTTCGTATTCCAGTCGCGCTATTAAGTTCACTTTCGGGCAAATACCTTTGGGAAAGATATGAACCCCCTTATCCTCCCAGCTATGGGTTAAATAGTTCCACTACTGTTCTTCTAGGAGAACGGCTTTGGCATTAAATAACCTACAAAGGTTGATATGCCATTAAACAAAGAAACCAAACCAATCAAATTTTCAAATTCGATAAAAAGTAATCGAAAATATATTCATTAAATAAGCTTATAGCTTAATTCTGATTAATTTGGCCCAATCAGCTTGGACTGTAGAATCCACCGACTGCATTTCTACCGAGGAGTAAGACCTCCCCCATGAATGTTCTGATATGGCACTAAACATGATGGTGAGGGTCTAGTCTTGGAGTTTGGGGGAATTCGGAGTACCCCTTTATTGCTATCGTTCCCAGGTCCACTCTGGCTCGGATGAATAGCGCCTGATAATGTCCTCTCTATGTGTCAAATAAATCTGTTTGACATTTAAACTGTGTACTCTGACATTTAAATTGAGTGTAAACAAGTCACTGATGTTTAATTGAATTATGAGTATTCAATTATAATAGTTGAAACATAATAGAAATACTTGGAACCATTTAAGTTTTTTGACCAGCAAAACTGAATTGTTTGAAATAGAATTGTTTTATCATTTAACTGTGTGCAAACAAATTACTGCTGTTTAACTTACTTGACAGTGTTAAATAGCAATAGTTAGAACTATTTAGCTGAGTAAAAAAATCAGTTTAGTTTTGTTTAAAAATGTTATCTCCAAAATGTGTTTTAAAATCATACATTTAATGCATATGAATAAAACAGAGTTGGAATTAAATAACCTACAATGGTTGATATGCCTTAAAACCAAACTAAACCAAACCAAATCTGATTAATTGATTCTAAAGACATGTCAACTCATTAACTGTTATTTTATGCCAAAAGATTAAGCTGTCACGTTCATTGTATGTTCGCATTTATATTTCTGTGTTGTTGTTTTGTTGGTTGGGTGGGACGCGCGCGTCCTATCGAATATCATTTGCATACAGATCTATTTTACCCATAGATGGGACCCAAACAGGTACGAGTCAGAGTGGACCTGAGAGTAATGTCAATGAAGAGACACTCCAAACTCTCTAGATCCCTAGAACTCGAGAGTCACCACTTAGTGCAGTTTAGTGTGATAATCAGGACACCATTGGGGTGGATGGAGAATAATTACTTTTCTGAGTGAGGTAAAGTCAGCCTATTCTAAGTTTCTCCCACAAGGCAGTAGGGCTTAGTTCTGCGCAAGGCCGGATACACGAGGAAGCCAGTGATAAGTGAACTTACTGTCAATGTCTTTTAGCCAAACTTACCACACATATAATGATTCCCTTGAAATTATAAAATTCTGATATCTTTTGTGGAGGAAGAATTTTAACTTTTCATAAAAAACATTTTCCTGAGTTTATTTGTTTATGGCCAGTACTGTATATGTTCCTCGGGAATCAACAAAGGTTTTCACGATTGCGAATATCATTCAAAATTATTCCATACCAAAACTTTAAAATTTCCATCGGAATATCAAATAATCCCTTATATGTATTTTGCGCACCCAGGTCAAAATTGGGCATCGTCCTAAGCAATTTCGTTTTCTGCTCGTTTGGTAAATTGGCAAATGAAATTAATAAAAAAATCATTCTCGGAGAGAGAGAAAAATATTGAATCATCATTTCGATTTTTAATTTAGTGTCGGTCTGGATTGACTGTGGTATGGTTACAATCCTTTAGTGATCGTTTTAATGAATTATTGATCTAATTATCAATCAATAAAAGTACAATAGTCCAGATATAATGGTTAAGGACGATAAAAGAAAAACATACCTTCGAATTAGTTTGTCAGTGCCAACTGATAATAACATATCAAAGTAATAATATAAGTAATAAAATAAGTAAATATAAAGACCTGGAAATAGAAACTGAAAAAATATGGCACAAATGATAGTGGAAGCCCTGGGCGTGATCAAGAAAAGGACGTAGTAATTTACTAAGCCTTTTGGTTAGATGTGGCACAAGGCTGTATGAATGGAGCACCTACGGAGACTCGAACTCACTCGTGAAGGTTTGCCAGTCTACCTTGCTAACCATTACAACATCCGAGAAAGGGACATGTAAGTAAAAGTAAAGTTGGCGACCGTAGTCAATGGCGGCCCAAAGGCTCCTTTTTCAATAGCTACTACACTGAGATGTAGGGAAGGGTGCTACTCCTTTCCCTGGATTGTTCTACTTTACATTTGATCTATACCTTATAATGCTGAGTGTTAATCAAGGAGTTATCAAGTACCATTTTTGAGTCTATGGTATGACTAGACCTGGTATTGAACCCCGGTCTCCCAAACCACTGGCAAACACTCTACCAACTAGTCCAATGGGCCGGTCTATATGAAATACAAAAATTATCACTCGGCCAAATTGCTTATCTCTCACAAGGAGTGTACTATCAATGTGATAGAAAAATATCACCCAAAAGAAACAGCACAATACAAGAATATATAGAATACATATGATCAATAACTTAGCTCATTTTAATTCTGTCTTGGAGAATGAGACGCACAAAATTTTAATCCCAGCCTGAAGATCAGAGTTAGTAATAGTAAACAAAAATTATGTAGGGTATCCAGACATGAATACGTGAAATAGACATATCCATACCGGTACGTAAAACGTTCATAATGTTGATAACGCATATATATATATAACATAGGAATCCCGAAACACAAAAAACACTTACGACTTCTTAATTCAGGTACGAAACTTTTTATTACCTTTGAGTTAAAAGGTTTTTCGACATAAGGAGAGAGATGCAATCTTTTATGCTGACTTTTCCATCTGCCTCCCCACCACCACGCGTGACCCCTGCCGCAAGGCCTCGGCGAGCAAGCAAAAGTCAACCTTCTTCTTCCGACAATAAAACTCAACTAAACTGACTTTTTTTCAATCCTCCGCGCACACTTCCGGTGCATGACGTCATTCACATCCCGCAGTCACAAATTTCTATCTGGGGTTTCTATTGTGACATCTCTGAATGACACGTCCGCTCCGCGCGTGCGTGAACACCTGCGCTCATGTTTGCACTTAACTAACCCATGCGCTAAGTGAAAGATTCTCAGCCTAACTAAACCGAAAGGCAAGATATATAAAACGAAATCCCTCGGTCATTATATTACAAAGAGAACCTGCCTAACAGTGAATTTTGCCGTCCCGGCCGAACACAAAGTAAAAATCAACTAAAAAAATCTATGGAACAGGAAAGTGACGATGATACCAATTGTAATTGGTGAGCTCGGAACGGTCCTCAAAAGCTTAGCAAAGGAGCTGTCATCATCATGATCATGTCGTGCCGCTAGCACGGATATCCCTGACCCTCTCTCGCAACATCTCCCTATCATTCATCGCTTCTATCCTCACATAGCTGCTGTATTTATGTTCGAGCTGGTCGTCCTGCTATTGCTTGGCCATATGCGGGAGTCCATAGGAGTACATTACTGATGAGTTCGTCCTTGCTTCTCCAGCAGTGTCCTGCGTGTCTGGTTCGTCTAACTTGTATAGTTTTCGCAATGGGAGGCAGGTGGCCTTATAGTTGGTGCCTTGTGGGGTGTTGCCGCCAGGACTTGTTCAATATTGCTCTCAACAGAGGACAAGCAGAGATCATCCAAACTACAGCACCGTTGAGGTCGACCAGAATACTAAGAGTCCAGAGATCCGAGGAGATTTGCCGTCACTCAGACTCCAGTGAAAGACCAGCTGCTAACGTTGGTGTGAAAAATTCTCAAGATGCATAAGGCATTACATCCCCGAGACGACGCTGACAGACTATATGTATCAAGAAAAGAGGGAGGAAGATAACTTGCCAGCATTGAAGACAGCGTCGACGCATCGATATAACGACTCGAAGACTACATAGGAAAACACGAACGATGACTGATTACATCCACCAGAAACGATACTGATAACATGATAGACAACAGAATGACAATAACTAGGAAACAAAAATGGGAAGGAAAACAACTCTATGGACGTTTTAAAAGACTAATAAACAATAGACGTGGCTAAGAAAAGGAAACTTTAAGAGAAACAGAATCTCTCCCAATAGCAGCCCAAAACAACGCCATAAGAACCAATCATATCAAAGCGAGAATAGATAAGATCCCCCCAAAAATAGCAAATGTAGGCTATGCAGTGACAGAGATGAAACCATCAATCACATAATAAGCGAATGCAGCAAATTAGCGCAGAAGGAATATAAGACTAGACACAACTGGGTTGGCAAGGTGATCGACTGGGAGATGTGCAAGAAATTTAAATTTGACTTTACGAACAAATGGTATATGCACAGCCCAGCACCTGTCCTAGAAAATAACATGTATAAACTCCTATGGGACTTTGATATACACACGGATCACCTAATCTCGACCAGAAGACCAGACCTAATACCGAGGTATAGAGGAGGGCGTTACACTTTCCTTTGATTGCTCTACTTTACCCTTAATCCATACATTATAATGCTGAGTGTTAAGCAAGGAGGCATCTAGTACCATTTTTTGAGTCTTTGGTATGACTCGACCTGGGATTGAACCTCGGTCTCCCGGACTCCCGGACTCTGAACAGATGCCAATGGTCTAGTGGGTAGAATGTTTGCCAATGGCCTGGGAGACCCGGATTTAATCCCTGATTGAATCATACCAAAAACTCAGAAATGGTTCTTGATGCTGCTTTGTTTAACACTCAGCATTATAAGATTCAGATCAAGGGTAAAGTGGATCAATCCAGGGAAAGGAATAGCGCCCTCCTCTACACCTCGGTTTAGTAGCTAATGAAAAGGAAACCTTCTGACTATATAAAAATATTAACCAAAAATTAAAAATAAGTGACCTTGATACTAACAATAAGAATATATAACCAAGATGTAGGAATGGAATTCATTATTGAAAAACCTGTCACGGTAATTATGAAAAATGGGAAAAGAGAAGCAACGGGAAGAACAGAACTGCCAAATCAGGAAAGCACCAAAACTTTTGCAGAGAAGAAAAATTACAAGTATTTGGGAATATTGGAATGGTACAGCATTAAACCAACTGATATTAAGGAGAAAATATAAAAGATTGCGTCAGAAGAACGAGAAAATTTCTCGAAACCAAACTCTGCAATAAAAATCTCATCAAAAGAATAAGCTCCTGGGCAGTCCATCTTGTAAGATACAGTGGACCATTTTTAAAAAGTTTTAGAGAGAAACTCAGACAAATGGAGCAAGAGACAAGGAAATTGATGACTATGCAAAAGGCCTTACACCCGAAATAGACAGTATGTGTCAAGAAAAGAAGGAGGAAGTGAACTTGTCAGTATTGAAGATTGCATCAACATAAGCCCTCACAAAATATATTTAAAAAGCAAAGAATAACAAATTAGGACAGTCAGTAACACCAATAGCAACATAAGAACAAGCAAAAAAGCAACAAAAACTAGAAAACAAAAATGAGGAAAAAAAACAACCTGATAAGCGACAACCTGATAAGATTGCACACGAGAAGACTAAGACATGGATTACAGAAAAAATAGTATCAAAAACAATATTTGGATGTCCCTTATTTGAGGGAACTTACCAACCGTCCTTGAGCCTTCCGGATTCAATCACGGCAATTGTCTTTTGAGTGATGATGTGAGGACACTTTAACCCTTTCACGTCTGTTGACGTCAGCCATGATTTCATGCTCAGCTGTCAACAAATCCGGAGAGTCCAATTGTTTGAAATACGTTGGTCGCACGGATCACTTTATTTTTAAGCCAGCGGCATTTGAGATTACCGGTGTATATGGTGACTAGACATCGAGAAATTGGTGGTATTATCCCTCCCTGGTTACCTTTGACCCCCACTAGACGGCTTTCAAACGCAAGCGACAGTTATAGAATATAGTTTGGAACAGCACAGCTGCTATCTCAACCACCGAGAGGAAAAAATTACGACGTCATTTTTTAAAAATTTTTTCTTATAAATTTGTTGAGTTTAAAAATAATTTCTTTCTTATTCTTTCTTTTATTTTCTTTCTTTCTTTCTTTTTTTATCTTTCTTTTTTTTTTAATTTTTTCTCTTTTTTTACCTTCTTCCCTTCCTTCTTTCTTTGTTGATTTTTATCTTCTTTCAATATTTCTTTTCTTCCGTCTTTCCCTCTTTTTTCTTTCTTTTATCTTCATTCCTTCTTTCTTTCTTTCTTTCTTTCTTTCTAGAATTTTACCTTCTTTCCGCATTTCTATTTTCCTTCTTTCTCTCTTTCTTTTTCTTTCTCTCTTTTCTGACTTTCTCTCTTTTTCTTCTTTTGTTTTAACTTTCTATATTCATTTTCTTCCTTCCAACTCTCTTTTTTCCTTAACTACTTACGTTTTTTTTCTCCTTTCTTTCTTTCTTTCTTTCTTTCTTGCGTTTTTTTACTTTTTTCTTCTTTCTTTCTTTTTTTTTCTATCCCTCCCCCTGCTTTTCGCTTTGTCGAATTTTCAAAAATTAATACGATCTACGTCTTTTTTAAAGTAATATTCAAGAAGAAAAACGGTATTTTTTTCCATAATAAAACTTGAAAGCTTATTGATACTACAAGATACGTAGATAGATAGATTGGTTGGGGTTTATGGCATATGAACCCTTGTAGATTTTAAACAAGACAAAACTCATTTGTTGGCACACAGTTGAATCGTTTCAAGTGTTGCTAGGTAACACTCGAATTCTATTTAACATCTGTCATTTGTTTGTATACAGTCAAATTGTTATACATATATGATTTCATAGTGAATAATTAGTAATTTTATTTTTAAATGAGCGAGAACTAATTTGTTTGCACACAGTTAAACGGTTTCAAGAATTGCTATTAAACACAAATAATTCTATTTAATATTACTAGATTTGCATGAAGTGAAGTGGTTTCAAGTATTGCTAACTCTAATGATTTTATTTGCACACAGTTAAATGGTTCCTCTTATCGGTATATAATACAAATAATTCAGTTTTTGCACACAATTAAATGATTCCAAGTATTGTTATTCAACTCTAACAATTCAATTCAATATCAGTCATTTGTTTGCACACAGTCAATTAGTCAAACATTTCTATTTGTCACAGGTACAATCAGCTAATACCACTCAGGGTCAGAATGGACCTTGAAGCAATGGCTATGAAGGAATATTCCACATTCTCCAAAGCTCCAGGATACGAGCCTCACTATTAAATGGTTTTGTGTCATATCCAGGACACCCGTTGGTAGGGAGATCTTGCCCCTCCGCAGAGATGCAGTCGGTATATTCTACAGCCCCAACTGACTGATAGATAGATAGATAGATAGATAGATTGATAGATAGATAGATAGATGCATTGGAAATAGTTGGGGCTACGAAAGATTTTTCATTGAGTCTCCACTTACCAAGGACCAGTATTAGCATTTGTATATCTGTATTATATTAACACTGTACACAAGTGAAAGAAAGAAAATATGTGCTTATGAACATATAGAAGGACCTTTGATAGTTAACATATACACGTTATATACCAGTGGTATTAAAAGAAACTATACCCTAATGTATCCTAATAGATAAAAATATACATATACCATACAGATAAAAACTATTTTTCCATTAACAAGGAGAATGTGGAGCGGGTACCGAATGGAAATTTGTCTTACTTGATAAGTGAGGTTATTATCGCCATGCGACTCCACCGCTCCTGGTCAGGGTAAGAGTCAAAGTCTCCACTGTTCACAGAACAGAGAAAAAAAGATCAAGAATTGTTTTCTGGTATTGTCATGTGCCCCCCCCCCCCAAGGACATGCCCATTCTCAAAGGAAGATTCTTGTTGGTTACCTCTCTATACATTTTTTCGCTGAGGTGCCTTGCCCAGTCGGTTGGGGCTGTAGAATACACCGACTGAATCTCTGCAGATAGGTAAAACCACCCCAGTGAGTGTCCTAGATATGACACTAAACAATCTGATGGTGAGGTTCCAGTGATGTTGGAGCTTTGGAGAATGCAGAGCACCCCTTCGTCGCCATCGCTCCCAGGTCTACTCTGGCCCGGAGTAGTAGCACCTGGTGGGGTCCTATCTATGAGTTAAATAGAACTAAACTGCACACTTACGCTAAACTGACTTACTTGAAATAGAAATGTTTTGACATGTAAACAACATCCTTATGCTAAACTGAATTGTTTGAAATAGAACTGTTTTTGACATTGGAATTGTACTTCCGCTAAACTGAATTGTTCGAAATAGAACTGTTTTGACATTTATTTGTGTGTAAACAAAAACAATGCTTATACTAAACTGAATTGTTTGAATTAGAACTGTTTGACTAAACTGAATAGTTTGAAATTGAAATATACCGGACATTGGCCTAGGGGTTAGAGTGTTCGCCAATGGCCCGGGAGACCTGGGTTCAATCCCAGGTCGAGTCATACCAAAGACTCAAAAAATGGTACTTGATGCCTCCTTGCTTAACACTCAGCATTATAAGGTACGGATCAAGGGTAAAGTAGAGCAATCCAGGGAAGGAGTAGCGCCCTCCCCTACACATTGGTGTCGTAGCTATCGAAAAAGGAGCCTTCGGGCTACCCTCGACTATGGTCGCCAACTTTACTTACTTACTTATGCTAAACTGATTTGTTTGAAATAGAACTGTTTATTTTTATAAAAATGGATTTGGTATTAAATAACCTACAAAGTTTGATATGCCATAAACCTCAAACAACCAACAACCAACACTGATGTGCCTCACCATCCCTATATTCTATACCTTCTCTGTTCTGGTTACCTTCAATCACATCCATCTATGCTAAAGATTTTGTCACATCAGATGACATTTCTGTGCGTCTCTTTGTCAACGGTCTTTTAGCGTCCATTGTCGGCTGTCAATCCCGCTGATACAGGGAAGATTTTTTTTTTCTTCTTTTTCACATCAGTTTCTCAGCTCATCCCTCTCTACCTCTCAGAGACGAGAGACGATATTTTTCATTTAGCCTTTAGAGTTGAGCGAGCGAAATACATGATACAGTGAGCTTCAAGTGTCCGCCTCAGAAAGACTCTCTCACACATACACACACATACATACATACATACATACATACACTTACACAATCATTCTTCATTGATTTATAACCTCTCTATCTCTACCTCTCAATTGCTCTCTCTCATACACACACACGCACACACGCACACACTCACACACATACAATAATTCTTCCTCTATTTATGGTTTCTTTCTTTCTCTCTCTCTCTCTCTTTCTCTCTCTTTCTTCCACATACATACGTCCATGCGCATGCATATTCTTCATCGATTTATAATCTCTCTCTCTCTCTCTCTCTCTCTCTCTCACACACACACACACACACACACACACACACAATAAATCTTCCTCTATTTATATTCTCTTTCTTCCTATCTTTCTTCCACATACATACATACATCCACACACATTCTTCATCGATTTATAATCTCTCTCTCTCTCTCTCACACACACACACACACACACACACACACACACAATAAATCTTCCTCTATTTATATTCTCTTTCTCCCTATCTTTCTTCCACATACATACATACATCCACACACATTCTTCATCGATTTATAATCTCTCTCTCTTTCTCTCTCTCTCTCTCTCTCTCTCTCGCACGCACGCGCGTCTATCATTGTGATATTACTTTCTCTTCTTTTTCCCCTTCCCCGTTCCATTGCAGCCGCTTGTGGTATAATGGTTACCGTCGTAGGAAAAAGACACGGCGAACCGATTTCAAGACAGGGACAAGGTTGTTTATATTTCACATAGTAGTGATACCTATGGGAAAGGTATGAATCTAACCTCTCTCTCTCTCTCTCTCTCTTTCTCGTTATTGGTAAATAGTTGGGCAGACTAGGTTCTTTTAGCCTTGGTTATAGCAACTGGTCTAAAAGAAGAGAAATTCTAACTTCAAACCCGTTAAACTCTGCTTTGAAATTGATTTTGTAACACTTCCTTGCTCGTGCGGAGGGCTTGATAAATTTATCCTCGAATTTTCTTTTCTTTTACTTCCACATCCTGTTTATCACATTAAATCGTCCTTTCGAACTGGGAAGCCCAACCAGTTCTGTCATCAATTATCGTTCGGTCGAGAATTTAGACCAGAAATATTATTTAATAATTCTATATTCTATTTATAGTTCTTCATATTGTGTAACTCCAGCCCATTGGCCTAATGAGCAGATTGTTCGTCAATGATCCGGAAGACCGGGGTTCAATCCCACGTCGTAAAAATTGTACTTGATGCCGGCCTGCTTAACACTCAGCATTATAAAGTAAAGATCAAGGGTAAAGAGGAGCAATCCGGGGAATGGAGTAATGCCCTCCCTTACACCTCGGTGTAGTAGCTATTGAAAAGGGAGCCTTCGGGTCATCAATGAGTACTACGACTATATTGTAACTAATTTAATTCTCTTTTTCGTTGTAGTTTCTTTTTGTGCTTAAGGTTCCTATTGAATATTAATTTCTTGCTGCGCCTCCCTTTTTCTTTCTTTCTTACTAACTTTTTAGTTTCTTTTTTCTTATTTCTTTTCTTTGTTCTTTTCCTTTCTTTTTTTCTTCTTCTCCTACCTCTCTTTCTTTTTAGTTTCTTTATTCTTCATTCGTTTTCTTTTCTCTTCACTTTCTTCTCTATCTTTATTGCTTTGGTTTCCTTCTTCATTTTCTCTTTACTCTTCTCCCCTTTCATGCTGTCTTTTTTTCTTCCGACTTTCTTCTTTTCTTTTTTCTCTCTTTCTCACTTTTTTTCTCTCTTTCTTTCTTTCTTTCTTTCTTTCGTTTGCGTTCTTTCTTTCATTCCTTCTTTCTATTTCTATGGCCCTCATTTTTTCTTTCACTTTTTTCCGTTTTTACATTCTTCCTGTATGTTTTTCCTGTGGTGAGGTTCTTGTACGGGATTTCTGGAAAGTGTTGAGTCCACCATACGTTGACATACTCCCAGGTTCACTCAAACCCAGAGTAGAAGCGCCTGTTTTGAATACATCTATGGGTCAAATAGATCTGTTTGCAAATTAATCTTATTTGATAGGACTACTTGAAAAAATTTAACTGTGTGTACATTGTTGCTTCAGGGTTTAATTATTTATAAATGACTTTTATTTATTAGTGTCTCGAATTTCGTTGGTTTGGTTTGGTTTGGTTTGGTTCGGTTTTATGGTATATATCAACCATTGTAGCTTATTTAATGCGAAATCCTTTTTATACATATATATTTGATATATAGGATTTGTTTGATTGGGTTTTATGGCATATCAACCATTGTAGCTTATTTAATGCAAAATCATTTTTATACATATATATCAAATATAGAAGGTTTGGTTTGGTTTGGTTTGGTTTTATAGCATATCAACCATAGTAGGTTATTCAATGCAAAATCCCTTTTATACATATGTATTAGATAGAGAGGATTTAGTTTGGTTTTGTTTTATGGCATACCAACCATTGTAGGTTATTTAATGCAAAATCATTTTTTACATATATATCAAATATAGAAGGTTTAGTTTGGTTTGGTTTGGTTTAGTTTGGTTTTATGGTATATCAACCATTGTAGGTTATTTAATGCAAAATCCTTTTTATAGATATATATTAATTATTTGATTTCTAAACATATTTTATTAATAACATTTTTAAACGAACCCGAGCTCATTCTTTTTTACAGTTAAATAGTTTCACTTATTTCTATCAAATACAAATCATTCTATCTAATATTAACCACTTGTTTGCACACATTTTAATATTTTCAAGTCATCATCATCATCATCATTATCATGTCTCGCCGCCAGCACGGATCTCCCTGACCCTCTCAATCATCCATCGCTCCCGATAGGTCTTCAAGGCTATATCTTGTATCGGCACCGAGCTGTTGTATATAGGTCCTAGCTGGTCATTCTGCCTTTGATCGTCCATGTGAAGCAGTCCACAGGAGTATGTCGCTTATGAGTTTGTCCGCACTTCTCCAGCAGTGACCAGCATGTTTGGTTTGTCTAACTTGGATAGTTTTCGTGATGGGTGGTAGGTGGCCGTACAGCTGCTGCTTTGTGGGGTGCTGCCTCTAGGACTTGTTTAGTATTGCTCGCAACATTTTTGTGTAATTGTGTAATTGCCGTCAAGCTTTTTCTCCATACGTTTAGTTAGCGTCTATGTAGTGCATCCATATAACAGTATCGAAACGACCGCTACTTGAATAAAACTGTGTTTTATTTTATCAGCCAGGTCTGACTTCTATATGACAGATAGCCTTGTCGCGTGTTGATATCTGTCACGGTTGATGAGATACTGCTCCCTAGGTAGGCGAACTTGTCCACTAGTTTCAGAGAACTATCATTTAGTGTGGAGATTTTGCCTCTTTGATTAAAACACATGTATTCTGTCTAGTCTGCGTTCAAGGCGTATGCCAGCAGTTGCTCGTCCCAGACTATGTAGCAGGGATTCAGCTTGGGCGAGTGTATTTGCCAGAAGTGCTATATCATTGGCGTAGTCCGCGTCCGTAATTGTTTGTGGGGGGTATCTTTGCTTCTTTCCTTTGTCAGCTTGAAACCGTTATCTTTCATTTTATCAAAAGACGTTCTAAGCACATAGTCTAGGCAGATGATAAACAAGTATGAGGCTGATGTGTCTCCTTTCTGCACACCTGCTACAATGTCGAAGTAGTCTGTGTCTCCATCTGCGGAGCGGACTCTTACTTTCGTGTTTTTATATAGGATCATTATAGCTTCGACGGTTTCTTTGGGTAGGCCGTAGGCGAGTAGTATTTGCTCCATCTTCCCTCTGTGTATAGTCAAAGGCCTTAGGGAAGATGACAAATAATATTGTTGTCTCTAGGTTTTTTGCACGTACACCTAGAATTCGACGGATACTCAAACTTTGTGATGTCGTGGATCGATTTCTCCGAAAGCTATTTTGGTTCTTCTCTTGTATCTTCTCAATTTTGGGTTCTCTGTTTTCTAGTATTGCTATGTATTTCAAGCAAATCAATTAAACATCAATCATTTGTTTACTCATAGTTAAATGATGAAACAGTTATATTTCAACCAATTCAGTTTAGCATGTCAAATAAGTTAAATAGTTCCAAGTATTGCTATTTATCAAAAACAATTCAATTAAACACTAATCATTTGAATGTAAAAACAGTTCTATTTCAAACAATTCAGTTTAGCATAAGTTTGCACTCGGGTTTAAAAGTCAAACAGTTCTATTTATGCCATAGATAGAACCCTAACACAGGCTACCACTCTGGGCCTGAATGAACCTGGGAGCGATGGCAATAAAGAGGTACTCCGCAATCTTCAAACTCCAGCATTACTAGAGCCTCACCATCAGATTGTTTAGTGTCATAAAACGGACGCTCGTAGGTTGGGAGGAGGTTCTTACCCCTCAGCAGAGATGCAGTCAGTGTATTTTGCAGACCAAGCCGACTGGGCCCATTAGTGGCTTGAAACCATTTGATTGCTTTAAATACTTGAAAGTACATTTTTAAGGCGAATTATTTGTATTAGATAGGAATACTTAAAACTATATAATCGCTTTCAAATTATCACTATGAGATAAGAATACTTTAAAACATCTGATTATTTGTACATTATCTTAATTTGTTTGGACTACTTGAAATAATATTAGAGGAGTCTTTGTGATGTAGTGGTTAACGTGCTGGATTGTGAGATCTTCGCAAGTTCGAACCCCAGTCATGCCATTTCGTTCACTTTCGGACTAATATTATCCTCCTGCAGCTATGGGCAAAATCGTACCACTGTTGTTCTATAAGGGTGGCGTTGGCATTAGATAAACCACAAAGGTTGATATGCCATTAAACAAAAAATATATATTTGAATAGAAATTATTTGTATTAGATGGGAATACTTGAAACCATATAACTGTTCAAACAAAATATTATCATTATTTTATTCTCTTGAGAGTTTTTCATGCCAGCCTTAGCTGATAATTTTTTCACTGGAGTGTGAGTGACAAAAAGTTTCCTTAAGTCTCCAGGACTCTTCGCAGTATTCTGGCTGATTTTTAATGCTGGAATCTGGATCGTTTCCTCTTATTTCCAAGTCTTCCAATCCTTTGGGGGTTGTTCCAAGTGCATCAATTACAAATTATATCACTGTCACCATTATGTTCCATACCTTTCTCTAGTTCTCTAGCAAGTTCTTGGTATTTATCTTATTTTTTTCGCTATTATCATCATTATTATTATCATTATACTTCTTGCTAGTTTTTCACACCAGCGTTAACTGATGGTCTTTCATTGGAGTCTGAGCAATAGCAAGTCTTATCCGGTCATCTGGACTCTTCTAAGTATTCTGCGCGATTCTAGTAATGCTGTATCATCCCTGCCGATTTTTGATTCATCCAGTCCCATTTCCAAGCCTTTGTGGATCATTCCGAGTGCTTCAACTACAATTGGCATCCCCGTCACTCTCATGTTCCCCAGCTTTCTTCTTACCATCTCTTACTGCTGGGCTTCCACTGGAGACTGTAATCCTTGTTACTTGAAACAATGTGATAACTTAAAAAAAGATTGGCTGCAATATTAAATAACCCAACAAAGACTGATATGCCGTAAAAGCAATGATCAAACAATCTCTTTCTTTTTACAAATTTCTCTCCTTCTCTCTCTCTCGCTCTCTCTCTCTCTATATATATATATACATATATAAATTTGTGTGTGTGTGTGTGTGTGTGTGTGTGTGTTTGCATATATATATATATATATATATATATTGTTTGTTTTCTCATTTTTGTTATTGTATTTTCTTCAAGGAGTGGTCCTTTCGATATTTTTTCAACCTTGGCAAAGTTTTTAAATCTTATTATTTGTTCATTATTCGTTGGTTTTTTCTACTTTTTTAAAATTTCCTCGTTCGTTTAGTTTTGTCTTTAGCATCGTTTTCTTTTTATTTTGTTTTGTTTTACTTTTTTTTCAGTCTTTTGTTATTTTCTTTTTGTTTTTTGTTTTTTATGCTTTTGTTTCGTTTAGTTTTTGTTTTTGTTTTTTGTTTGTTTTAGTCTTCTTTTCCTTTTTTTGCATCACCATTGACTTATAAATATCTCTTCACTTTTTATCCAGCATTGAAGTTTTCTTTTATTTGCATTTTGCCCTTTACGTCTGGACTTCCGGTTACTTCCCAGAAGAATAAATCTTGACATTTCGAGTTTTTAAAGAAACGCCAACAAATTCTCAACCTGAATTGTTCATTTGTATAACGTTAGATTCCTGCATATCCACCACATTGAACACCTCGGAACTATTCATACATCTGCCTATTCAGCTACACACATAAAGACATATGGACTACTGGGTACTGTTTAGTGATGAGAGTGTATTATTCAACGCTGACAAAGCTTAAGGTTCATCTTCAGTCATTATAAATAAAGAGAAAACCGTCACTCTTACATCAAAACAAAGATCCATCTCCTAAAAAGTTGTTTGCATTCAAGCAATATATTACCCTTTGTTATATAACAAATACAATAATACGATAGTATACAACCAAATTCGACGCTCATATCTATTTTGGGGATGGCGTGAATGTTGTAGCGAATAATATGTTACCAGCAATTAACGAAATGTAACTCAATATTGTAACAAAGGTATTTTCCGGGAACTTTTCATGAAAAGGTTAATGCTGAAATGATGCATACACAAAACCAAGGATCTAGCAAAACAAACAACAGGAGTTTGAGTCGAAAGAGACAGTGCCTATTTATGTTCTATTTGTGGTAATGAGAAGCAGCGAACAGAAAATATGCTGCGGGAGTATTAATCTTTGCATTTTGCGGGTATTCAAATTCCCTAAACGAAAAAAACTTAGCCGACTAATTGCTAGGTTTTTGGGTTTGATGTCGCTTCTCTCTCCGCCTATTGAGTTTTTCTCGCTATCTTGTTTATCTCTGTATCTGTAGTCCTCTCTCTGGTCCTATCTGAGTAGTAGACTGACTTTACTTGTATATATGCAGGAGTGAACATTTCCTACTTCCGGATTTTTGACCACCTATACACTGGACATAAACTATTGCCATATTGTATGTCTCCAGGAAAACCCAAAAATAAATACATGTAATACCTGTGCGATCTCGTCTTTAGGTCTATCTCGTGTATAAGTCGAGCCTTGATTTATGGTCTGGAAAAGAGTCATCTATTTAAATATGTGATTTGACACTGCATTATACATCTCATCACAGAAAATTAATTTTAGTTTCTTAACCTGATAAGTAATTTTAATGTCTTTACGTCTTTAATAGTTGGTTGATGTTTATGGCATACTAAACCTTGTGGGTTATTTAAAGCAAGATCCTGTTTTATATACGTATAAATGAGATACATACATTTTTTGAAAATGGGGAATTATATACCATAAATAGAATTTCCAAGACCAGAAAATCCGTCAAGCATTGGGTATGACATACGGAAACACTGGACAACTGTTTCAACCTTATTAAGTCTCATCAGCAGTGTATACCATGATCTCCCTCGCTGAAGATCGAACCAATCACCAAAGAATTCAGAGCCGAAAATCTTACACTAAGCCATTGGTCCACATCGCACACGACCGTTGCCAAATTAACTTGTCATGGTAAACGCACAATAACTTAACCTGATGAGTTTTGTAGTTACATCTGATATTCGATCGGACTGTGCACCAAAAAAAAAAAAAACTCTTAAGAAACAACAACACAAAAAATGATAATATAAACGCCCATTGAAGGCGATTCCTAAAAGGATAAGACATAATAAGGTCGAAACAGCTGTCTAGTGTTTCCGTATGTGGCACGCAGTGCTTGCCGGATTTTCTGGTCTTAGAAATTCAATTTATAGTATATATGATTTGTAAGTGAATAGTTTGTTGGTAATATTATTCTTAAACGAGTTATTAGAGCTTATTTGTTTGCCCATAGTTAAATGGTTTCAAGTATTTCAATCTAAACTAATAATTATATTTTACACAAATCACATGTTTGCACAAAGTTAAATCGTATCAATTATTCATATCTAACACTAAAGGTTTTATTTCATTTTAATCGTTTGTTTGCCCATTGTTAAATAGTTGTAAGTATTTCTATTGAACACTAATAATTCCATTTAATATTCCTCGTTAGTTTGTCAAATAGCATCAAGTATTGTTATTTAACATTAGTCGTTCCATTTAAAAAGTTTTCCAATGTAATATGAATAATTTACACTCAGCAGTATATTTTCAAATAACTAATAAAAAATTATAATAAGGAAACGATTGAACAGTTTTATTTAATCCTAACCGGTACAACTATACCTTTTCCAGTTCAAATTATTATAAGTATAAATATAAAAGATATATTATAAATTTATATTTATACTTTTCCATTTTGAACTGAAAAAGGTATAATCTAGGTTAGAGTGGACCTGGGAGTAATGACAATGAAGAAGTACACCACATTGCCAAAAGCTTCACAACTAGAGCCTTACTATCAGATATAGTTTAGTGTCATACCCTGTACACTCGTTGGTGGGAGGGGGTTAATGCCTTTGAACCACTTAAAAAAAGACGGATTGAACAGGTAGTTATATATCAAGTCAGCATAGCTTAGAAGCCCGTCATAAAAATTCAGAAAAAATATTAGCTATGAAAAATTCAGGGAATAATGACTTGCCGTTCTTGCTTCCATGACCTTGATATGAGAATATGAATGCGTGTTTGCCTACGTGGCCTTGTGTCAGAACTAAACTCTGTATATATTGGTACATTTTGGAAATATGCACATAAATACCAACGCCACTCTCTTTAAGATATACAAGCAAGTCTGTTGCTACATATAAATGAGTTTGTTTATCTAGTTTCAAGTGTAAATTCTACGTGGAAAATGTTCTCTTCCGACTAATTATAAAGTAAATATTTTAAGATATAATGCATTACACTTATATGAACTATCCAAAAATTAATGTTCTGATATAGATGCAATGAATAAAATTAAGAAGCAATTATTTTCATATTATAACTATTTTAAGAATTAATCAAATATCTCATTATTATACAGAATATTTTTAAAATAAATGAGATTAATTAATTTGTACACGGTTAATGTATCTGCGTGCAGATTTGTATATTTTTCTAGCAATGACATTAAACTGCATTAGATGGTGAGGCTCAAAACCTGATGTTTTGTTGTATAGCCACTCACATATACAAAAAACATAATCAAACAATAATGACGACTTCAAAGAAACGAACGAACACACTTCTTTATAAAAAGAAATATACCTCCCACACTTTATTCTCGAAAGGGTTGCGAAAGGGTTGATGTTGGTAGTGTGTGAGAGGTGAGTTGGAGACGGAGAGAGACTGCCACATATTGACCCCAAGTTCTTCTGACCATAGCAGCACTTCTTCCTCATTCTGCTGCGCTGCTCAACCGTGGGTCCTGAGGGCCCAAGCCCTCTGTCTGGAGCTGGTTCTCATTCCGGCATCTTATCTCCAACTGGAACGGCAACTCAAACTGCAACTGACTCAAGTTGTCTGTGGCACCTGGTTATATAATTGTTTGACATCCACCTGCTTTCTGTGTGCGTACGTATCTGCACCGAATTCAACCACATCCACAGGTCAAGGTGATATTCCGATATCTTCGACCGGATGCAACTGTTTCCGCTGTTCCTCTGCTTATTTACACAGGGGCATCTCTTAATTAACGGCTCGGTCGAGGATCAATATGTTACAGTTTTAGAGAATGTGGAATGCAACTTCCTTACCATTACTCTCAGTTTCCCTAGAGTTGTGTAATGGCTAGCAAGCTAGACTAGCAACCCTTCACGAGTGAGTTCGAGTCTCATTGGGTGCCCCATTCATACAGCCTTGTGCCACTTTTAAGCAAAAGGCTTAGTAAATTACTTCTCTCACGTTCAATCTGTGCCATAGTAGTACTACCTGCAATGATCCCTTCTATCTATCTATCTATCTATCAAATAGAGCAGTTCAATAATTTAGTAAGGATTATTATTAGTTTTTGCAACCCAGGCAGCTGTGAAAGAAAATTGTTCGTATAAGAGAAATATTTCATTTAATTACTTATGTTAAATAGCAATACTTGAAACCATTAAGTTGTGTGCAAAAAATGAGTTCTAACTTGTTTTAAAATACAGTGGCCTTTAGACTGTTGGCTTATATATGTATAATAATAGGAGGTGCCCGTGGTGTAATGGTTATCGTCGTAGGAAATGGACACGGCGACACGAGTTCAAATCCTGGACGAGACTGATTGCATTTTACATATCACTAATACCCTTGGTAAAGGTATGAATCCAATTATTCTCCCTCCAGATATGGGTAAATAGTAGGACAGACTAGGTTCTTCAGCCTTGGTGAGGCAACTAGTCTAGGAGAAGGTAAACTCTGAATTCAAACCTGTTAAACTCCGCTTAAAAATTGACCTTGTGTCATATCCTGCTCGATCGGAGGGATTGGTTAATATATATATATATATATATATATATAATACTCGGACATGGCATTAAATAACCAGCAAGGGTTGATGTCATATAACACCAACCAACCAACTAATTTGGCTTTCAAGAAATTTATCCACAGAATACAATATTACAAAAAAGAAGATTTGATTTTATAAGTGATGCTAAAAGGTTTACCGAGTTTTTTACGAGGTGTTTTTCTTAGCTTAGTGTCCGCCCTGTTAAAGGGACTTTAAACTGGCTGACTGTATCCCCAGCACAGGCTGAAGACCGTCCCACAAAAGGAGTGTTGTGTATATAACACTAAACTGCATACGATGGTGAGTCGCCAGTTCTAGTGGTCTGGAGAGTGTGGATTGGCACTTCATTGTCAATTGACCCTGATCCAATCAAACTCAGCGTTAGGGTCACATCTATGGGGTGGAGTCAAATAGATCTGTGCAAAAATTATTCGAATTCTATTGGACTGTGTACAAAATAAGAAAACTCTTAAGAAACAACACAAAATGTATAATTATAAATGGACACTGAAGGCGATTCCCAAAACAAAATGCCATGTAAGGTTTGGTTTCTTTGTTTAATGGCATATCAACCTTTGAAGGTTGTTTAATGCCAAAGCCATTCTCCTAGGGAACATTAGTGGTACTATTTAACCCATACCTGGAAGGATAAGGGGGTTCATACCTTTCCCAAAGATATTTGCCCGAAAGTGAACGTAATAGCGCGACTGGTGTACGAACTCGCTTACTACGATTCCGCAGTCCATCGCTTTAACCATTAAACCCCCTGCCATATAAGTAAATTCAAAGTATTTTTATTAAAAATAGTTATTTGTAGCTATAATTGTTTACGAAGGATTATTAACTCGTATCGTCGTGTCCAATTCCTACGACGATAACCATTACACCACGGGCACCTCAAGTAAAATGGTTTATATTTATATCGAGTTTGGTTGCTAAAAGTCTTGTTTGTGATATTATGCCATTGTATTCTTTTGTGTCATTTTTCAAGCATGGTCTATGTATTGGTTGACTGATTGATTTTAACGACATGAAAACCCGTCCTGGGTTATTTTATGCCAAGAGGCTAGGCCATCGCGTTCATTATACGTTTATATTTACATTTTATATATTGTGGATTCTTATTATTTTTAGCTCACAATTATATATCAAGTATTACTATCTATTACAAATAATTTGCACATAATTGTATGGTTTCAAGTATTCCATCAAATATTAATAATTTTAATAATTTCGAGTAATTATTTCTATAGACGGAACCCCTCTTAAACTAGTAGACAAATTCACTTACCTAGGAAGCAGCGTCTCATCAACCGAAAAGGACATCGACACACGGCTAACGAAGGCATAGACAGCTATGGATAGGCTATCGATCATATGGAAATCAAACCTGACCGATAAAATGAAATGCAGTTTCTTCCAGGCAGCGGTCGTAACGATACTGTTGTATGGATGCACTACTTGGACGCTAACAAAACGGCTGGAGAAGAAGCTAGACGGCAATTACACAAGAATGCTGCGAGCAATATTGAACAAGTCCTGGCGGCAACACCCCACAAGACACCAACTATACGGCCACCTGCCTCCCATCACGAAAACTATCCAAGCTAGACGAACCAGACATGCAGGACACTGCTGGAGAAGCAGGGACGAGCTCATCAAGGATGTACTCCTATGGGCCCCCACATATGGCCCGGCAAAAGCAGGACGACCAGCACGAACATACATTCAGCAGCTATGTGAGGATATGGGATGTAGCCCTGAAGACCTGCCAGAGGCGATGAACGATAGGGAAAAGTGGCGAGAGAGGGTCAGGGATATCCGTGCTAGTGGCATGACAAGATGATGATGATGTTAATGATTTCTATTTGATAATTATTACTTGCTGGCACAGTTATATTATTTCAAGTAAATCATGATAATCTTTTATAAACAATTATAGCTTCAAGTAACTACTCTTAATTCAAATAATTTACAATTATATAGCATGAAGCATTTCGATCGAAAACTAATTATCTTTATACCGATCTATTTGATCCATAGACAGAGTCCTCACAAATACCTACCGCGAGTTCAGAGTGGACCTCGGAGTAATAGGGATGAAGAAGTACTCCACATTCTCAGGATCTCCAGAACTGGAGTCTCACCATCAAGAATCCCCTTTTGGATGAGGGGGTCTTCCACTCTGCAGGGGATATAGTGATCGTATTCTAAGCCCCGTCGACGGCATTTATCTTTTTGTATCACTGATATTTGGGGTCCTATGAATGCTGTTTAAGTTTTCCTGATATTTGCTATCATTTACAAAGCTTTTTCTCTCAAAGCTTGGTATATGGCCAGAAACATGGAGAATTTGTCACTAACTGGTCAGTCTTGTTAACCATTACATCATGTGAGGTAGCCATTATTGGTACTTGCTGACTTCATTATGAATACTATTCATTGCGCTTGAATTAGGTCTTCAGTACGGAACGGTTGCCATCGCAGCTTCGTTGCGTGTATTACGAGAAACATAACGGTGTCTTCCCGCTTCGTAGGATATTAAATAAACACAAAGACTGAATGGAGCAAAATTACATTCCGGTTACTTATCGAATAAAAAAAGACGCCTTGTTAAAAAAATGCTCAAATTGATTTCTGTAAAATGATGTGACGAGTCGATTTGTTACTGATCGAATGCAAAGATGATTGGAATCGTTTAATGATTATTGCAGCGTGTGAAAGAACAAAGCAATTGTTTCAAAGAGATTGGACGGGTATAGTAATTTATTAAGCATTTTGGTAAAATGTGGCACAAGGCCGAATGAATGGGGTACCCAATGATACTCGAACTCACTCGTGAAGTTTTGCTAGTCTAGCTTGATAACCATTACACCACCCGAGGTGCCCAGTCCATTTCAAGGTATAGAAATTTATCAAGGATTTTTTCTTAGATGTGGCACAAGGCCGTATGAATGGGGTACCCAATGATACTCGAACTCACTCGTGAAGTTTTGCTAGTCTAGCTTGATAACCATTACACCAACCGAGGTGCCCAGTCCATTTCAAGGTACAGAAATTTATCAAGGATTTTTCTTAGATGTGGCACAAGGCTGTATGAATGGGGTACCCAATGATACTCGAACTTACTCGTGAAGTTTTGCTAGTCTAGCTTGTTAACCATTACACCACCCAAGATGCCCAGATTGGGCGAGTATATAAACCGTAAAAAATTGCTGATTTCTTTTCATGGGTTCTTCATAATGTAGTGGTTACCATCCCACCCTCACCAGTAACCCTGGTAACCGGCTATTTGACCGACGGCAAAAGGTCAATCACAAGAAATCTCAATATGTGGTCAGATTCGAGACGAGTACTTTTAAAAATAATCAGCTAGTTTTTCGGAACAACAAGTCATGACCCAAGCTTCAAGGCTAAGCGAAAACACAATCTCGCTCCAACCCACCACACCTCCCATAGGAGATGGCCGACGATTTATAAAAGAATATATCTTTGCTTAATCGACTGAATAAGAAACCATTTCATGTGGGATTTACTTACTAAGACATGAATAAAACACCTGGTTTTTAAAAATAATTCAGATTAAAAAGCATTTCAATGTTATGCAGTATTTAATATCCTGTTTGGGCTTTTGATTTTTTTGTTTTTGTTTTTTTTTTTTTTTTTTTTGGGGGGGGGTGAGTTTTCGTTTTCAAAAAGAGCAACGAGTACGAAACTCCTCCGCTCCCTCGTAAACGGTATTAATCTGACGCAGGTTAAACAGGTTTCAGGCGTGTTCTTTCTCCTAGACTGGTAGCCATACCAAATTTAAAGAGCTCAATCTGCCTTACTATTTACTCAGAGATTGTTTCATGCCAATCCCAAAGGCATCAATGCAAAAGTAAAGCACAAACTGCCTCGTCCATGACTTTAACTCGCGTCGCTGTATCCATTTCCTACGATATTAACTGTTCCATCCAAGAAGGAAATAAATCATTATAATAAATTCATTAAGTATTAAGTGCGTCTTATTCTGTCACATTCTGACTAATAAAGCAAATTATTAAATCTTTCACCTCAAATTCATGAAATGACCATTCAGATTTGCTTTCTGAACACAGCTGGGAGAATCCCTCTTGCGTAGTGGTTAATATACATGACTGCGACATCGTCGTAAGCGAGTTCGAACTCCCGTTGTGCTATTGTGTTTACATTCGGATAAATACCCAAAGGAAAGGATGTATGATGGTCCCTTATCCTCCTTTCTATGGGTTAAATAGTAGCGCTTCTGTTCTTCTACAAATATGGATTAGACTTGAAATAACCCACAGACAAGTATTATTATTGTTTGCACACGGATGACTCCAAATATTCTAACACAAATAGTTCTACTTAGTATTAATCATTTCTTTTCACTCACTTAAATGGTTTCAAGCTTTAGGTTTCTTTGTTTAATGGCATATCAACCTTTGTAGGTTATTTAATGCCAAAGCCAAATAAACTAGAAATCTAAACTAAACCAAATACTGCTATTAATCATAACGTTTTTTCCGCTATATTATTCACATAGAGAGAGATAATATAAGGTTGTCGTCATGTATTAAACCTTTGTTAGTCTGTCACATGACTCAGTAATTGTTGTTACTAAGTGGTCAACCATTTAACTGCTCATTGCTGCTTAGGTTTAGTGACATGAAGAGGGCCGATACTTTCTGCATGACTTATAATTTACTAAGCTTTACATATACTTACTCACAGGCTTCAGGTTACATACTGCACCTGCTGTTATTTACTAAGTCTTGTTTGATCCAGCACCAGAGGACCGGGTTGCTTACAGTGTCTGCTTGTACAGGGTGGGCCATAAAAGACTGATTTAAAAAAAAAACCTTCCGCTGCTGCCTCTCTACAAACACTTTTGCAATGATCGCTTTGTGTGTGGTCTGTCACCGTACAAGTTTTAAATCTGTGTAGTAAGCTCTTTATCGTGTTTACATTTGGAGAATTCTTCACACTAATTTCGATGACACAGTTTTTTGGTTGGGTTTTATGGCATATCAACCTTCTTAGGTTATTTAATGTAAAGTCCCCTTATATATATATATATATATATATATATATATATATATATATATTCTCATATATATATATATATATATATATATATATATAGCGGTTAGAGTGTTCACCAATGGCCCGGGAGACCTGGGTTCAATCTCAGGTCGAGTCATACCAAAGACTCAAAAAATGGTACTTGATGCCTCCTTGCTTAACATTCAGCATTATAAGGTACGGATCAAGGGTAAAGTGGAGCAATCCTAGGAAAGGAGTAGCGCCCTTCCCTACACCTTGGTGTAGTAGCTATCGAAAAGGGAGCCTTCGGGTCACCCTCGACTATGGTCGCCAACTTTACTTTATATATATATGATTGTAAACATATTTTGGTAGCATTTTGAGTAAATACATACCGTACCAGTTGTTACTAAGTGGTCACTTATCAAAATAAAATAAAAAAGTTACTTTCTGCAGTACTTTCTACGTGACTTAGTACTTACGGAGCTATGCATAGGTTTGGCTTGGTGTCTTTGTGTAATGGCATATCAAACTTCGTGGAGTATTTCAAGCCAAAGTAAGGGGTGTCATCGTGGTGTAATGGCTAAAACACTGGTTTGTGGAATCGTAGTAAGCGAGTTTGAACACCAGTTAGGCTATTACATTCAATTTCAGACAAATACCTTTGCGAAATTATCATTAAGGGTTTTCGGACTATTGTCTTCATCTTTATTGTTATTTCCACAACGTTTTGGCCGATATGTCCTCCGGCCTTCTTCAGGTGTTTGTCGAACAAGGGAAATTTAGACAACCTTTGGGAAAGGTACGAACCCCCTCATCCTTGTAGTTATGGGTTAAATAGTAACACTGCTGTTTTTCTAGAAAGGGCGCTTTGGCATTAAAAAACCTAAGAAGGTTGATATGCAATTAAACAAAGAAACCAAACTAAAGTTAAAGCCATTCTTGAAGAAGAACAGTGGTTGTACAATTTAACCCATAGCTAGAAGATAAGGAGTTTTATAACTTTTCTAAGAATGTTCGTCCGAAGGTGAAGGCAGTAGTACGACTGGAGTTCGAACAAACTTATTAAGATGTCATAGTCCAGTACGCGAGCCACTACGCCATGAGGACTCTCACCCCTAAGTTTTGTATAATTAAACTCACAGGCTTCTGGTTACATACCTGCTTTTGTTTTTCTTTTTTACTGGAATTTACTTAGACTGGCACAGAGACTTCGTATTGCTTACTTTAACTGCTATTACTAAGAGGTAACCCGTCTAAGTTATGAGCTTCTTAACTTAGGTGATCAGTGCTTTCGAGTTTCTTTGTTTAATAGTATATCATGATGTCACAATCCAGAGATTTAACCGCTACACTACAGGGACTGCTCCAAATGCTTGTGTTTCCAGAGTGACTTGATCCTAAATCAAAAATAACACGAGGATGGTGTCAAAGTTCTGCGAGACAGTTCTTGCACCATTTTAGAGTAATTACAGAAGTCTTTCTGAAGCTTACTTCTTGATTGTGCAGTAGAAAGGTTCTCAACAAATATGTTTTGGAGGATTTTCTGTTAGAACTCTGATTGGCACAAAATGATAAAGTTGGGAAGATGTCTTGAGAGATTTTCTGTAAAGATTCTGACGGTCCCTAAATTCAAGGGATAGTTTCTCATGTCTGGAACTTTGAATTTTTTGAAAAGTAATTTTGACGGGCTGTTTTGATCCAGTTGGATCTTACCGGAGTTTACAAGCCCAAAGAAATTGTTTAGTGACTGATTTGACTCTTTCAAAAATGAACGTGTTCACAAAGGATATGAGGTAGATAAGCTCTATGAATGTTTAAAATGTAACAATGGCGCAGAAACGATCTGACATAGATATGGTGCTTAGGGAATAAATTATCTAAGCGAAAGAAATTGCCAAAGATGTTTTGAAAGGCTCATGAAAGAGAAGTATAACTTCGAAAATACGTAGAGAAATATTTGAATATGGTAAGTTGCGTCTGATTTTCTTGGCTCCATTGTTCGATGTCAAATTCTCACAGATATAAAATTTGTTACGTTTTTACAAATGATAGTTTCATAGGTTTCTGCTAATCTGATCTGTGAAGCAAACAAAAGAAAGATAATGATATCAACTTTCGTAAACATTTAATGTTTTATTGGATTAGCTCGAGAAAGGTTGGTGTTAGATTTCAATCAACATTAGATGAGTGATTAAAGAAATACTTGTCTCAACATCGAATATTTCTTTTATTTTTATTGAGGAATGATACAATAAAAACTATTTAGCTTTTTTCTCTTTGCATATTTTGATTTACAGGCAACATTCAACTGTTTTTAAAATATTAAAAGAAAATTCAAGCATATAATAAAAAGTTCTTCAACATATTCTTTATATAAGTTAAAAACAAAAATTTGGTGTTTGTTTAGACCCGGGTAGAATTACGTTGTTTTAAAGTACTATATATATATATATATATATATATATTGTTAATAATAGAAAGGTGTAGGGGAGAGCGCTACTTCATTCCCTGGATTGCTCCACTTTACCCTTGATCCGTACCTTATAATGCTGAGTGTTAAGGAAGGCGATATCAAGTACCATTTTTTGAGTTTTTGGTATGACTCGACCTGGGTTTGAACCCTGGTATCATGGACCATTGGTGGATACTCTACTCATTAGGCAAATTACAATGTCTAATGTTTGTTAGAATTCTAAATACAATTTTTAATATCGGAAGTTTCTCATATAATGATTCACTGAGTCATTGATTTTAACGGCATGACAAGCTGTTTGGAGTTATTTTATGCATAGAGATTAAGAAACTGCGAGTATTGTAAGGCTATATTACGTTTTTGAGTAATTATTTTTTAAGTTTTTGCACGCGTTTATAAATATTCCTGTATAATGCAAATAAGTTGCCAGCAAAACGGAACTGTAACAAATACAACCGCTATGTGTCCGAATGAACCTGGGAATAATGGCACTAAAGTTGTATTCCACACTCTCTAATGATCCAGATCTGGAGCCTCACCATCCGATATAGTTTAGTGTTCTACACAGACCAGGTCTCACCCGTCAGCAGAGGATAATGCCAGAGTAACCTAAGCCCCGACGACAAGGTGTTTATTAATATATTATGCTCGATTGTTCCTTACAATATAGTATTGATATAAACCGGATTTGGGAACCATCTTTTTACATGTTTGTTAAAGCAATTCTGTGTAAACTTGATTCGAGTTTGTCTTTGTCATGAAGATTAGTTGGCGTTAATTTTTATAATTTTAAAAGGATAAAAATTGCGAATCAAATTGTAACAAACATTGAACACGAGCTGTCACCATTGAATAATTACGAAATAACCTGAAGAAGACTGAGGTCTATAAACGCTAAAACACTATAAATAAAAGAATACCGTTTGGAGTGATTAGGTTGTGTTTTATGCCATAACAACCCTTGTAGGTTATTTAATGTCAAATCCTATTTATCATATTACCAACCCCTCCACTCGAGCAGGATATGACACAATGTCAATTTTTAAGCGGAGTTTAACAGGTTTGAATTCAGAGTTTTCCTTCTCCTAAACTAGTTGCCTCACCAAGGCTAAAGAATCAGTCTGCCCAACTATTTACCCATAGCTGGAGGGAGAATAATTGAATTCATACCTTTCCCAAGGGTATTAGTGCTGTGTGAAATGCAATCAGTCTCGTCCAGGGTTTGAACTCGTGTCGCCGTGTCCATTTCCTACGACGATAACCATTACTCCACGGGCACCTTCTCATATCCGATTTATACAAATTTTGTATGATTTGTAAACGTATAGTTTTAAACGAACTAGAGCTCCTTTGTTAAATGGTTATACATATGATTTATAAGTCAATAGTTTGTCGGCATTCTTATTTTTAAATGAATCAGACCTAATTTTTTTACAGACAAGTATTATTATTGTTTGCACACGGATGATTCCAAATATTCTAGCACAAATAGTTCCATTTTGTATTAATCATTTCTTTGCACTCACTTAAATGGTTTCAAGCTTTAGGTTTCTTTATTTAATGGCATATCAGCCATTGTAGGTTATTTAATGCCAAAGCCATTCTCCTAAAAGAACAGTAGTGGTACTATTTAACCCATAGCTGGAAGGATAAGGGGATCCATACCTTTCTCAGGAGTATTAGTCCGAAAGTGAACGCAATAGCGTGACTGCATTTCGAACTCACTACGATTCCGCAGTCCATCGCTTTACTAAATGGTTTCAAATATTGCTATCAAACAAATAGTTTTATTTGGACGCAGTCAAATGGTTTCAAGTATCGCTATGTAACAATAGCAATTCAATTTAGGCACATAGTTAAAGAGTTTCAAGGACTGCTACGTATTACTATCAATTCATTTTAACATCTATCTTTATATATATATATATATATATATATATATATATATATTGCATTAAATTACCCACAAGGTCTGATATGTTATAGAAAGACATCCAAGCTAAATGTAACAATCTTGCTCAGTGGTTGAGGTTTTAAATGGTTCAACATAAATTTTGGCGGTTCTTTTGTTTCTGGCCATACATTCGGACATTATTTTAAAAAATAATCCTTTTGGAGTTTTTCATTTGTTTCTTGTCTTTACGTGTTTGTTGTTTTTTTAACTTGTTTGTTTGTTTGGTTGGTTGGTTGTTGTTGTTTTTTTCCTATTGAATTTACGTCGATTCTACATTCTTCGGATGGAAATTGAAATTCTAGTATTTATATTTTTCAGGACCAAGAACTTGGAAGTACAATAGACTGTGGTATTCAAGCCAGTGATGCCGACAGGGGAGACAACTTACGCTTCAGTATTCTGCCCAGGAAAAATCATGTAAGTAAAAATTCTACCTTTCTGGTCACAGTTGATTTATTAATTGATTCATAATCCTCACGTCGCACCATCAGCACGGATATCTCTGACCCTCTCTGGACACCCCTCTCTATAGCCCATTGCTTCCGGCAAGTCTCGAGGATTACACCCCGTATCGGTACAGAGCTGCTGTATGTAGGTTCTAGCTGGTCGTCCTGCCTTTGCTCGTCCATGTGAAGGGGTCCATTGGAGTACATCACTTATGAGCTCGTCCCTATTTCTCTGGCAGTGTCCCGCATATTTGGTTCGTCTAACTTTAATAGTTTTCGTAAACAGTGGTAGGTGGCCGTACAGCTGCTGTTTTGTGGAGTGTTGCCTCCATGACTTGTTCAATATTGCTCGCAGCATTCTTGTGTTGTTGCCGTCAAGCTTTGTCTCCATTCGTTTACTTAGCGTCCATGTAGCGGATCCATAGGCATGGACAGCTATCGATTTATTGATTAGTCATCAAATAATTTACATTATCTCATCCTCTTACGTTAACTTTTGCCAAGGTTTGATATTCAGTGACAGATTTTGTTGCTTCTATCTGGAAAAGTAAAAGGATTTCAGGAGATTGGTGGCATGCCACTAACGAGACGTTTTTACCTCTATAGCTGGCGAGGAAACAGAACGCTAGAAGTATGTCCGCACCTTTGTTAAGAGCATAAGATACAAAAATTATGAATAATTTGTTGAACTTAATTTGTTCGACAGACAACAATTTGGGATGATAAAAACAGTGCAGAAAGTTTATATCCTGAAAATCAGCTTTCAAAATATGGACTCTTCCATCGACTACTTGAACCAGTGGCTAATGCACAACTACCTCAGTCAGTCCACCAAATATTTTCTAAGAGATATTTATTTGTTGGTTGGTTTTAGGCATGTTAATCCTTTTGGGAAAATTTATGCTGAATTTAGTTTAACAATTATAGTTTGGCTGGTTTGGTTTTATAGCATATCAAATATTGTAGGTTATTTAATGCCAAATCCTCTTTATACATAAATATTAAATATGTATGATTTGGTTTGGTTGGGTTTTATGGCATATCAACCGTTGTAGATTATTCAATGCCAAACCCTCTTTATAAATATATATATATCAAATATATATTATTTGGTTTGGTTAGGTATTATGGCATATCAACCGTTGTAGATTATTCAATGCCAAACCCTCTTTATAAATATATATATATCAGATATATATTATTTGGTTTGGTTAGGTATTATGGCATATCAACCATTGTAGATTATTCAATGCCAAACCCTCTTTATAAATATATATATATCAAATATATATTATTTGGTTTGGTTAGGTATTATGGCATATCAACCATTGTAGATTATTCAATTATTTTTGATAATTTTTCCGCTTGTATTTGTATTACGGCTATACAACAATGTTACGGTTTGCAAGCTAGACTAGCAAACCTTCACAAGTGAGTTTGAGTGTCATTAGGTGCCCCAATCATACGGTCTTGTGCCACATCTTTGCAAAAAGTTTAATAAATTGCAAATTGATCAAAACAGTTCTATTTCAAACAATTCAATTTAGCATTAGTAATTTATTTGCACCCAGTTTAAATTTCAAACAGCTCTATTTGATCTAGAGATAGGACTCTATCAAGTGCTTGCACTCCAGGCCAGAGTGGACCTGGGAGCGATGGCAATGAAGAGTTACTCCGCATTCCCAAAAGCTCCAATACTATAACCACACTATCAGATTGTTTAGAGTCATACCAGGACACTCGTTGGTGGGGATCTTACCTTTCTGTTGAGATACAGTCGACTGGGCTATTAATAATTATAGTCTCTAATTATATACGGCAAAAAATATATCTTCAGAATTATTTTAAACTGCTTTAGTTCGGTTTGTTTTCTTTGTGGTACTATTTAACCCCTGGCTGGGGGAATAAGGGGGTTCATATCTTTCCCAAGGGTGGTAGTCTAAACGTTAACGATCGTCTTAAGTTCGAACTCGCTTATGATGGGGTCCTAGAATTACACGTTAGCCATTACTCCTGCTTTTAAACAGGTACTTCTCCTCAGGGTCAGAGTTGACCTGGGAGTACTGGCACATTGTGTAGAGTTCCATAACTTAAATTTCACCATCAGATACGTTGGTTGGTTGGTTTATTGGTTAGTTTGTTTTACGGCATATCAACCCTTTTCGGGTCATTTAACCATATTTACCAACCCCTCCGCTCAGGCAGGATATGACAAAAGGTTAATTTTTAAGCGGAGTTTAACAGGTTTGAATTCAGAGTTTTCCTTCTCCTAGACTAGTTTCCCTCACCAAGGCTGAAGAAACCAGTCTGCCCTACTATTTACTCATAGCTGGAGGGAGAAAAATTGGATTCATACCTTTACTAAGGGTATTAGTGCTTTGTGAAATGCAATCAGTCTCGTCCAGGATTTGAACTCGTGTAGCCGTGTCCATTTTCTTCGACGATAACCATTACACCACGGGCACCTCCACTTTTCGGCTCATTTAACGCCGAATCAATTATTTTGATGAAAGTTTGTTTGTTTCAAGGTCTCTGTATCTTCAAATATTTATTCATGGTGTACAGTAATTTTCGCCTGCTGATTTGTTTTGATATACTTTGGTATTATTTACATTATATTGGTTAGGTCTTTAAATTTTTCCTTATAGTGCCCACTGCTTTCAGGAAGGAAATAAAATAGTTTTGAATAGTTTTAAATAGTTCTTTCATACACCTTGTGTTGTAAAATCTTTCTCTTGTAGGGGCCAGATAAATGCATTCAATGAGAACATTTTTTTATTGTGTACGAAGTCTAACATTGCTCTTCTTCTTTAAGCAAGTAAGAACGTGTAATTCTTGAGTGACATATGCGCAGTTTGGATAATACTTCTACCTTTCGGCTTTTCCGAAGCTTTGATTCTATTTTCCTGGTATAAGCTTGATTTCTTGAAGCTTGTTATAATTAATGTTGCTCCAGCGACGCTGCCTTTGTTGAAGCATATAATGGTTCATTGTGATGTTTAAGTCCTCATATGGAATTTTTAATTTTTTCAGATCTATCTGCTTGATCAACTTGCTCATTTTCACTAATTCTTGTGTGACTTGGAATCCAACACAGCAATATTTCATAATCATCTGGCATTTTTTCTAATTTACACCATTAGATACAGTACAATGTCATATCCAAAACTTAATTTTATTTGTGGAGAACAGTCTTACTTCATTGCAGAAGTTGCATTCAGTTGCATTTAATCCTGTCGAAAGAGTGGTAATCCAAATTTGGTTTGAACCAGGCTCGCATAGTGGCAACAAGTTTGTCTATCACTAGATGCACAATCTTACGGCCTACAAGCCTTTAAAATCTGTATGCCAAATCCAGATACATTTCACTGGAAGATGGTATCCTTTAGCAAGACTATTTGATATGTCTTTTTTAAATATTTATTCAGAGTAAATTGTTGCTAAACGTGTTTTATATTTGTCGGTAAGCGTTGCTTCTTGTCCTTTGAATTGTGGACGTATTTCACTTAAAAAAACCCACAAATCTTGAATCGGTCAATATACTGAGAGAAACATACACGTGTACAGACAAAATTTCGATTTTAGATTTAAATTTAGAAGGTAATAACGTTGCAAAATGAACTCCCAGCGCTACTATCCAAAAGACGAACTCTTGTTAATGTCAATGCTTATGAGATTAAATCAAAATGATATATAAATATTAACATTACCAAATTACAAAAGAAAACATTCTTTCATCATATGAGAGACACCTTCAAAGTGAACATAAGTTAATTTTATCTGTGTTTCTTGTGGGTGGAGACTCTAGCAGCATTCTTGAATAATCTTGTCATATGTTATTATCAGAAGACTCCCAAGCCTCAATTCTCTCAAATAAATAGATAAATAAATAAACACGGAAAGCAAAAGTTGATAATTTCAATAAGGCGATTGCAGAGAAAGTGAACTAAAAAAAAGAAGAAAAGAAAAGAAAAGAAGAAACAATATTAACATGAATGACTTACGTTTCTGCTCAGAAATGAAAATCTATCTATTCACACTGTTGTGTATGTATGTATGTATGTACGTTCGTCCCCGGAATTCGGCGTGAGTCATACTATGGAAGGAAGAGATTAAGAAACTAAGTCAAAACGAAACTTTACTCTGAAACACACACACGCACATTTGATTTTACTGCCTGAATCAACAGGCAAACCAAGCAACAAAATGAATTCTTAACTCATCCGCTCGACCTGCGACTATATATATATATATATATATATATAAGTCAACAAAATTAAATTGTTCTAAGTTTTGTTGTATATCACCAACAATTCAATAAAAAAAATAAATCATTTGTTAACGCACAGTTAAAAGATCAAACAGTTCTATTTCAAACAATTCAATTTAGCTCAAGTTATTTGTTTGCACTCAGTTGAAATGTCAAACAGTTCTATTTGGCCCATTGATAGGACCCTCTCAGGAGCTGCCACTCCGGAACAGAGTAAATCTGGGCGATAACAATGAAGGCGTACTCTATATTACCCAAAGGTCTAGCATTACTGGAGCATCACCATCAGATTGTTTAATGTCATATCCGGTACACTCGCTGTGGGAACCCTACCCCTCTGCAGAGATAGTTCGGTGTATTCTACAGCTCCAGCCGATTGGGCTCAGGGGCAACTGAGTATTAATTCTAATTTTTTATCAATAAATTACATTTTTCTCAACGTTGGTTTATTTCATATTTTCCTTTACATGGCTTCATAAGAAAATCATGCCATTAATTTAAATAGTTTAATCATGCCATTAATTAAATCATGCCATTAATTTAAATAGTTTAATCATACCATTAATTAAATCATGCCATTAATTTAAATAGTTTAATTAAATCATGCCATTAATCTAAATAATTTAATTGAGTGTATTAAAGGTATATTTCATGAAGCTATAATGTTCAGATATTGAAGGAAAGGTGTTTTGCGTCTGATCTCTTATTAGTTTATTACCTGCTAAATAAAAACCAAGATGAAAAACTAGGCTCGCTGATTCTATAATTTTTGCCAGAGATAGTATCACTGCTAATTCCCGAATAGAGTTGAATGCATTTTACAATATACCAGGGGCTACTGAAAAGTTCTTGATAAGATGAAGATCTTTGAAACGTGCTATTATATAAATTCATCCTGCAACTCTACTCTATTTTATTCAACTCTTCTGAAAAAATAATCAAAATATTAAAAAAATCATTGTATGCTTGGTTGGCTCGAGAACCTTTCAGAATTTTCTCATGACTTCATTTTAACATTGTGTTTTCTTTCTTTTATTTATTTATTTATTTATTTATATTCTGTTGATTATTATATCTTATTTATGATTATTTATTTATATTATAACAGTGTTGGTTGTCACTAAATCCCTTTGTGAGTTTGTGTCGAACCAAGTGCAATATAATATTGACAGTGCTCAATATCTAGGATAGAGCTATTATATAATAATAATAATAATAATAATAATAATAATTGTGCCAATTGTGATTGGTGCCTTAGGCACAATAACTAAAGGATTATTAAAAGGCCTGGAAGATTTGGAAGTTGGCGGACGGGTAGAGACTATCCAAAAGACAGCATTGCTAAGTACGGACAGAATCCTGAGAAGAGTTCTGGAGACTTGAGGAGACTTGCTGTCTTTCAAAATCCAGTGAAAAACCATCAGCTAACACTGATGTGAAAAACTCTAAAGGATTAAATAATAAATAAATAAATGAATATTAGATATATATATTTAATTCGTGGAATTCAGACTGCGACCCCTGAGTTTCATGGAGTTTTTTGCAAAACAACAATCATCAGGTGGTTAAGAAGGTCGCAGTCTGATTTCCATGAATTAAATATATATATCTAATATATATCTATTTACTATTATTATTATTATTATTATTTATTTATTTATTTATTTATTTATCTATTTTCTATTCCAGCTTTTTTCCCGCCGTTTCTGCGATTAACCGACACGTATTTTTCCTTTATAGAAATTCAATTTTGACCAGTACATTTTTGTTTTATATTTCAGGAATATTTTTCGATCAATCTGCCAGGAAAGCCACTGATTACTTTAAACAAAAGACTTGACTATGAAACAAAGAGGCATTTGAGTATCGACATTATGGTACAGGTAAGTTATTTCATCGAAAATTTTTAAAATCCTATTTGTGACAGTCATCAATATTTTCCTATGCATACATAAACATTTGGGTGTATAGATAACGAGTAATTTTAACGTTGCTACAAAGCAAACATTTCAGTCTTCACTAAGAACGACACAATATGACTTTAAGTCAGTTGAGGTAAATCAGACATAAGATAGCCAACATGATTTTTTAATAAGAAAATAAAAGTTTTGTTGGTATCAAAGCACTGGGTCCTTGGCTTTGTCGAAAACCAGAAGAGATTGGTTGGTTGGTTGGTTGGTTTTATGCGTATCAACTCTTTTCGGGTCATTTAACGCCGAGCTAAGTCATTTTGATAAAGGTTTCAAGCAATTCTATTTAGTATAAGTACAGTTTTGTTTACACACAGTTAAATGTCAAAACAGTTCTATTTTGAACACTTCAGTTTAGCATAAGAGCGCAGCTTTTTTTCTTCTTTTGACACAGTTGAATAGGAAACAGTTAATTCTAAACAATTTAGTTTTGATTAATTACAGTTTAGTTCTATGTAACCCATAGATAGGGCCCTATCAGGTGCTCCAGTCCGAACCAGAATGGACCTGGGAGCGGTGCCAATGAAAGAGTACTCCGCATTCCCCAAAGCTCTAGATTTACTGGAGCCTCACCATCAGAGTGTTTAGTGTCATATCTAGGACACTCGTTGGGGGAGTTGTACCCCTCTGCAGAGATGCAATCGGTGTATTCTACAGCCCCAATCGACGGAGCCAAGTTCTATTTCAAGCAATTCAGTTTATCGTTAGTGCACAGTTTAAATATGAAAACAGTTCTATTTCAAACAACTCAGTTTAGCATAAGTATACACATTTAAATGGAAAAACAGTTTATTCTAAACAATTTAGTTTTGCGTAATCAAAGTTTAGTTCTATTTGACCCATAGATAGAACACTATCAGGTGTTACCAATCTGGGCAAGAGTGGACCTGGGAGCGATGGCAATAAAGGGGTACTCCGCATCCCCCAGAGCTCAAGATTTATATTTTAGTGTCATATCCAGGACACTTGTTAGGGAAGTCTTACTTTTCTGCAGAGATACAGTCGATGTATTCTACAATTCCAGCTGACTGGTCCCGCCGGAAGAAAGTAATCTGCATAAGCATTTAACAACTAAAGCTTTAAGTGATGCCGAAGTTTAACTTGCCCCGACCGCAAAGAAACTTAGGCTCAACACAAACGAAAATCCCTTTGGTTTTCTTTAAAGAAACAATCAACTTAAGTTTCTGGAGGACCAAAAACTCTCGTAACTTAGTTCGTAAAGCAACTAGTATGGATAACCAAACTACATAGAGACAAAATGGAGATATGAATTCGAGTCTCACTAAAAGGTCAGCTTTTATTATTATCACTAAAATGAGTCGGTATTTGGCGTCGTCAAAATAAGCTCTGACAAAAAAGCAGCAAAAATCAAAAGATGAAAAACATATTGAAGAAAATTAACAGTTCAACTGATATGGATAATCAAATTTCCTCAAAGCAAAATAACTCGGTGTTACATAAACACTGATCCGTGTAAATTTGACGAGAAAGCAGCTAAAAGTGAAAGACGAAAAATGTATTAGCGAAAATTAGCAACAATAATGAAATCTGCTCAAATCTATTTCAACTGATAGATTTTAATTGATTTTAACTTGTCAACCCGTCTAGGATTATTTTATACCACGAGGTAAAAAGAATCGCTTTCATTGTACATTTATCATATTTACCAACCCCTCCACTCGGACAGGATATGACACAATGTCAATTTTTTAAGTGGAGTTTAGCAGGTTTGAATTCAGAGTTTTCCTTCTCCTAGACTAGTTGCCTCACTAAGGCTGAAGAACCCAGTCTGCCCTACTATTTACCCATAGTTGGAGGGAGAATAACTGGATTCATACCTTTTCCCAAGGGTATTAGTGCTTTGGGAAATGCAATCAGCCTCGTCCAGGGTTTGAAATCGTGTCACCGTGTCCATTTCCTACGACGATAACCATTACACCACAGGCACCTCCTTTCATTGTACATTTATTATCACATTTTTGTGTAATTGTTTCTTTAGAGATTTTTGCACTTTGTTATGTGATATCAAGTACTCCTATTCAATATGAATAGTTGTATAGTTTCAGGTATTTCTATTCAATACAAATGATTTGCACACATTTGTATGATGCCAATGCTTAATACAAATAATTTACACCCAGCAGCATAGTTTCAAGTATTCCTATCAAATACAAATAATTTGTACCCAGTTGCAAAGTTTCAAGTAATTATTTTTATTTGATCATCGTCATTTGTTTGCACACGGTTATATGGCTTCAAGTATCAAATAATAATTGTTAGTGAGATTCAAGTAACTATACTTAATAATTTACAGTTATATGGTATTAAGTATTCCAATCAAATACGAATAAATTTTTAAAGATCTATGAAGCCTGTAAATGAGACCCTTGCAAGTGCCACTACTCCGGGCTAAAATCGACCTGGGAGTAAAAACAATGAAGATATACTCCCCACTTCGCAGATCTCGAGATCTGGAGCTTCGGCACCAGATGCGATTGAGTGTCATTCTCAAGATGCCCTTTTTGAGGATGGTAAACTTACACCCCTTCAGGGGATACATCTAGCCTATTCTATACCTCACCGACTCGGCGCAAATTTGATTATAGAAGAAAACTCTGCGTATAAAAGAAGACGATGAACTTAGATAAACATTTTCATAATAATGATAAACGTCTTTCATGAAAGCGGCGTTCTGAAAGTTAGAAGCGACTTGTGTTTAAATATGAAATTTCCAAATGTTTTATTGGAAATAATATAAAAACGCATGTAATTCGATAAAATCTGAAATTGAAAAAAAAAATTCTGCCGTAAAATTTAATGAAGCACAAAATATTAACTGAATATTTCTAGAGATAAGGCGCATAAAACAAGGCAAACAAACTGGGAAACGTTATGCACGTTGCTTGACACGGAAGTCACGTGATTCAAGGAAGATAACTGCGCACACTCACGTTGAAGGCGTTGTTGCTTGTGCATAATAAATTGTAGGAAACATCGAAAAGATAAATTGATTTTCTTTTTTATTAAAAAAAAATCTTTAATCAACAGAAATTTTCATAAACGGAATATGAAAATAATGTTTACAGAGATGAATGAATGTCAATAAATGAAGAAACGTGAAAGAATAAAATCTAAATCTGAAGATGGAAAATATATTTGAAAATATGAAAAATAATAAATGATAATAACAATAATAATAGAGAACTAAAAAAGTTATGAAATATGAAAGTGACGGTGATACCGATTCTAACTGGTGTCCTTGGAATGGTCCAGAAAGGCTTTGTAAGTGGACGGGTAAAGTTGGAAATCGGAGAACGGACCGACACTATTCAAACTACAGCATTCCTAAGATCGGCCGGGACACTGAGAAGACACCTGGAAATTTGAGGAGGTTTACTGTCACAGTTACGAAATCCAGTGAAGAGCCATCAGATAACGCTGGTGTTAAAAAAAACTTGCAAGGAGGAATATAATAATGATAATAATAATAATAATAATAATAATAATAATAATAATGTGATCCACTGGGAAATGTGCAAGAAATTTAAATTTGACCACACTAACAAATGGTATATGCACAACACAGCACCTGTCCTAGAAAATGACACACATAAACTCCTATGGGACTTTGACATACTAACTAATCCCGGCCAGAAGACCAGATCTAATAATAATCAACAAAAAAAGAGAACTTGCAAAATTGCCGACTTTGCTGTCCCAGCTGAGCACAGAATAAAACTTAAAGAATGTGAAAAGAAGGATAAGTACCTCGACCTTGCTAGAAAATTGAAAAAGCTGTGGAACATGAAAGTGATGATTGTACCAATTGTGATTGGTGCTTTTGGCACAATAACTAAAGGATTATTAAAAGGCCTGGAGGACTTGGAAGTTGGCGAACGGGTTGAGACTATCCAAATGACAGCATTACTGAGAATGGCCAGAATAGTGAGAAGAGTCCTGGAGACTTAAGGAAACTTGCTGTCATTCAGACTCCAGTGAAAAACTATCAGCCGATACTGATGTGAGAAACTCTAAAGGAGTAAATAATAATAATAATAATAATAATAGAAGCTTAGCTGACGCAAAGATCCAAAGAGGTATTTTTCGAGGAGATGCACTATCACCTTTACTATTTTTAATTGCCATAATGCCACTTAACCACATACTCAGAAAACGCAAAGCCGGATACAAACTTAGTAGATCGCAAGAAAAGGTCAATCACCTAATGTACTTGGATGACATCAAACTATTTGCAAAAAAGGAAAGAGAACTGGAAACTCTTACACACACAGAATATACAGTCAGGACATAGGAATGGAATTCAGCATAGAAAATGGGCAATGCTTGAAATGAAAAGTGGCCAACGACATAGGACTGACGGAATGGAATTACCAAATCAAGACAAAATTAGAACGCTCGGTGAAATCGAAGCCTACAAATACTTGGGCATCTAGGAGGCTGACACCATGAAACAAAGGGAAATGACAGACAAAATTCAAAAAGAATATCTCAGGAGAACTAGAAACTACTAGAGACAAAACTCTCAAGCAGAAACCATATCAAAGGAATAAATACTTGGGTTGTACCCCTTGTTAAATACTCAGAACCCTTTCTGAAGTGGACCAGAGATGAACTTAAACAAATAGACCAAAGAACAAGAAAACTAATGACCATGCACAATACATTACATCCCAGAGACGACGTTGACAGACTATATATATCAAGAAAAGAGGGGGGAAGAGAACTTACCAGCATCGAAGACAGCATTGACGCATAGATACAAAGACTCGAAGACTACATAGGAAAACACAAACGAGGACTGATTACAACCATCAGAAACAATACTGATAACACGATAGACAACAGAATGACAATAACTAAGAAATAAAAATGGGAGGAAAAACAATTCTATAGGCGTTTTAAACGACTAATAAACAACATCTCACACGACAAAACCTAGACGTGGCTAAGAAAAGGAAACTTTAAGAGAGAAACAGAATTTCTCCTAATTGCAGCACAAAACAACGTCATAAGAACCAATCATATAAAAGTAGGGATATATAAGTCTCAATAAAATAACTAATGTAGGCTATACAGAGATGAAACCATCAATCACATAATAAGCGAATGCAGGACATTAGCACAGAAAGAGTACAAGACTATACACGACTGGGTAGGCAAGGTAATCCACTGGGAAATGTGACAGAAACTTAAATTTGACCCTACGAACAAATGGTATATAGACAACCCAGGACCTGTCGTAGAAAATGATACACACAAACTCCTATGGGACTTTGACATACAAACGGATCACCTAATCTCGCCCAGAAGATCAGACCTTATAATAATCAACAAAAAAAAAAGAAAATCTGCAAAATTGTCGACTTTGCTGTCCCGGCTGACCACAAAATAAAAGTGAAAGAATGTGAGTAGAGAGATAAGTACCTCGACTTTGCTAGAGAATCGAAAAAGCAATGGAACATGAAGGTGACAATTATACCAATTGTGATTGGTACTTTTGAGACAATAACTAAAGGATTATGAAAGGGCCTGGAGGATTTGGAAGTTGGCGGCCGAGTGGAGACCATCCAAACGACAGCATTATTGAAAACGGCCAGAATACTGAGAAGAGTCCTGGAGACTTGCGGAGACTTACTGTCATTCGAACTCCAGTGAAAGACCATCAGCTAACGCTGATTTGAAAAACTCTAATGATTAAATAATAATAATAATAATCATTAGAACATAGTAAATTGAACATAACAGGATGAATAAATTAACAAATCACAAAATCGATATAATATAACCACGTTAATAAACACTTAGTTTAAACTAAACTGCCTCCCCAGAATTCTTCATAAATTAGATCTCCCTTCCCATCATGCCATCCACAAAATGTTATACCCAACTGGTGGCGACCACTTAGTCTTATGATCTCATTAAAAAGTAACTGTCACCATGCGCCGTGAACTCTATGTCTACACTCTCTCAGACATATATACTTTACCACCAAAATTGAGCACTCTTTATTCAAAAATATACAAAAGTACATTATATATATATACATTTCTATGTGTGTGTGTGTGTGTGTGTGTGTGTGTGTGTGTGTGTGTGTGTGAAGTAGTAAAAATAAGTTTTAGAATAAAATTAATATGTTTTGCCAGAGGTCTGGCATGATCAGCAAAACGAATTTTATTTCCAAAAAGAAAATCTACATAAAAGAAGAAAGCAATCTACGTTAAGCGTCTGTGCACTTAATTTTTCTTTAAATCTATCTTCATTGCTATGGAAACCAGATTTACCCAATTACATTCATTTTTATTCGCTAATGTCTTTCCGTATTCCACGGTCTATGAGAATTCATTTGGTCTGCATCGTTGTCGGAATAAACTTTCTTCAATTTTATATTTCTAAAATAAAAATCAGTGCATTAAGCACGTTGTTTATATTTAGGTCTTTGTATCGTTGATTTGTTTTGTTTTATTTTTCTTAAATTTGTGCACGTTCAAAAATACATTTCTTCCATCGCTGCTTATAAACTGTACCGTAAATTACTGCTTCAGGTGTTGTATTAAATCCTTGACAATACACTGGCAATGTGTTTTTTTTTATTGATTTGGACTGTTTTGTTATAACTTGTATGTTGAGATTAGTTAATTTGATTTTCAAGTAAAGAAGCAACCGCGTTTATTTGTAATATCATATGCCAAGTTGTGTCGATAATCAATATTCAAATTTAATAAGCATAGCTGGTTCATGTTCAATACAAGTTTAATCCATTTTAGCGTAATGGTTAAAGTGCTCGCCAATGGTCCAGGAGATCGAGGTTCAATACCATGTCAAGACATACGAAAGACCCAAAAAATGGTTCTTGATACCTCCTTGCTTAACACTCAGCACAATAAGGTAAAGATCAAGGTTAATTGGAGCAATCCAAGGAAAGGAGTAGCGCCTTTCTCTATACGCCGATGTAGTAGCTATTGAAAAAGGAGCCTTCGGGTCACCCTCAACTACCATCAGAAAGCTAGCATATATTGAATATGATATGGTGTGTGAGTGTGAATACATATGTAAGTAAAGTTGGTGACTTAAATCGAGGGTAACCTGAAGGCTTTATTTTCAATAGCTACAAAACCGAGGTATAGGGGAGGGCGCTTCTCATTTCCCATGATTGCACCACTTTATCCTTGATCCTTACCTTATAATGCTGAGTGTTAAGAAAGGGGGCATCAAGTACCATTTTTTGATACTTTGGAATGACTGGACCTGGGATTGAACTCCGATCTCCCGAACCATTAGCGAACACTTTACTCATTTGGCCAATGGCCAGGTAAATACATACATACATACATACACACACACATATATACATGTGTGGGGGGTTATATATATACCATTTATGTGATATATATATATATATATATATATATACAGAAAGAGAGAGAAAGAGAGAGGGAGTGATGGCAAAAGAGAGAAAATCATATTAAAATACAGACGAATAATATTGTAAGTAAAATTTAATGTATATCTATATACACATGTAGCATTCATGTGATTATATATATATATATATAATCACATGAATATATATATATATATATATATATATATATATGTGGCGGGGGTGTATGTGTGTGCGCATGTTTACCTGTTTGTTACAAACAATTATACGAGTGGTATTGAAAGATTCTCGGTTCAACCAAGGAAGGAATGTCATATTTTGAATTGTTTGAATTATTTTCGAAAGCTTAAAGAAAATTGAGGAACGAAGTGTCAAATGTTTTGATAGTATGAAATAATTTGTATGTTTCATGATTCTTTTTGTTTAAAGTACACAAACTGTTGAGCAAATATGAAAATAGGAAAAATATACTAAAGCATTAGTAACACACAACTTTGAATTTTGCGGCAACGATCGTCAGGTGAAAAACGTCGAAACACTGCTCAGTCGCAT
>OY757912.1:106992991-107052991 GCA_963585895.1 Sepioteuthis lessoniana
TCTTTTCTTTTTTTTTTTTCTTTTTTTTTTTGTTGATTACTATAAGGTCTGGTCTTCTGGCCGAGATTAGTTGATCCGTTTGTATCTTAAAGTTCCATATGAGTTTAGGAATGTCATTCTCCAGGACAGGTGCTGAGTTGTACATATACCATTTGTTCGTATGGTCAAATTTAAATTTCTTGCACATTTCCCAGTAGATCACCTTTCCCACTCGGTCGTGTCAAGTCTTATATTCCTTCTATGCAAATTCGCTGCATTCGCATATTATGAGATTGATCGTTTCCTCTCCGTCACAACATTAACTACATTTGCTATTTTGTTGCGTCTTATCTATTATCGCTTTGATATGATTGGTTCTTATGGTGTTGTTTTGGGCTGCTATAGGAAAGATTCTCTTTCTCTTTTAATGTTTCCTTTTCTTAGCCACGTCCAGGTTTTCTCGTGCGATATGTTTATTAGCCGTTTAAAGTGCCCATATAGTTGTTTTTCTTCCCATTTTTGTTTCCTAGTTATTGTCATTCTGTTGTCTATCGTGTTATGAGTATCGTTGTTGATGGCTCTAATCCGTGCTCCTTCGTGTTTTTCTATATAATCCTCGAGTTGTTGTATCGATGCGTCAACACTGTCTTCAGTGCTGGCAAGTCCTCTTCCCCCCTCTTTTCTTGATACATATAGTCTGTCAACGTCGTCTCTAGGATGTAATGCCTTATGCATGGTCATTAGTTTCTCTTTGGTTTATTTGCTTAATTTCTTCTCTAGTCCACTTCACAAAGGGTACCGAATATCTAACGTGGGATACAGCCCAGGTATTTATTCCTTTGATATGTTTTCTGCTAGATAGTTTTGTCTCGAATAGTTTTCTAGTTCTTATGAGATATTCTTTCTTAATTTTGTCTTTCATCTCCACTTGCCAGATGGTGTTCACCTCCAAGATGCCCAAGTATTTGTACGTTTCCTTTTCTCCGAACGTTTTAATCTTTTCTTGATTTGGTAGTTCCATTCCGTCAGTCACATTCCGTCACTTTTCATTACTAGCATGGCACATTTTTCAATGTCAAATTCTATTCCTATGTCTTGACTGTATATTCTAACTGCGTGTATTAAAGTTTCCATATCTTTTTCATTTTTTGGCAAATAGTTTGATGTCATCCATGTATATTAGGTGATTGATCTTTTCTTGCGATCTACTAAGTTTGTATCTGGCTGTGCATTTTCTGAGTATGTGGTTAAGTGGCATCATGGCAATTATGAATATTAACGGTGATAGTACATCTCCTTGAAAAATACCTCTTTGGATCTTTGCTTCAGCTAACCTTCTTCCTCCTACTGTCTATTTCACTATAGGTTTTCATGGTTTTCTCGATAAGGTTTATGACTTCATCTGATATTTTGTATATTTTGAGGCAGTTTATAATCCAGCTTTGCGGGAACATATTATATGCGTTTTGTAGTCAATCCAGGCCATAGGTAGATTTTTCCGTCTGGTCTTGCTCTCATTTAGGATATGTTGATCTATGTAAAGTAACTTTTCATTTCTCAGGGAACAATCTGCGGCTTGTTAGCGAGAAGTAAATCTCTTCCCTTATTTAGCGGTTTATAGTTTCCACATCATTGGTTGGCAGTTTATGGGTCTGTAGTTGTTTAGAGTGGTTCTTTTGCTTGGGTCCTTTTGGGATCAATGTGGTATTACCTTTGGTTATCCATTCGGGCACATGTTCTCCTTGTATGCATCTGTTCATTTCTAGTGCTCGTCTGTTGTAAATGGAGGTGAATTTCTTGAACCAGAATCCATGTATTCCATCATGGGCTGGCGTTTTCCTGTTTGATTTTGAGTAAATCTATGTGTATTTCTGCTTTCGGGCCTTCTTCGAGCCATTCTAATTCTTTAGTCATATTGTTTATCTATTCGGCTTTTTTGTTATATTTTTTGGTTGCCATATTTCCGTTTGTCTTGCGTCTGGTTGTTGTCTCCTCCCAGTTGTTGGTAGAGTTTTCTTTTGTTGTTTTGGAATGTCTTGTTTTGTCTGTATTGTTTTACCCTTTTTCGGTATCTGTAACCTTCCTTCTTTCGCCAGGACTTTCTGATTTATTTCCTCAAGTTGTATTGTTATTTTTCTATTTGTATTGCCTTCTCCTTTTTGTCTCTACATGTTTCAGCGTCTTTCCATAGCTTTTTTATTCTTATTTTGGCCTGTTTTCGTAGATTTTTTCTGCGTTTCCAGACGAATTTCCCATCTTGATTTTGATTTTTCTTCTTGCTTTTTGAGGGGATCCCAATTTCCTCACCAACTAATTTCGCCCCTGAATAGATTAGTTCATTTAATTCGGCTATATAATTCGTTGATATATAAGGTAGTACTTGATTTATTTTATTTGTTTCCGTCTTAATTGTTCTCCATTCTATGTTTCTTAATGATGGTAAGCCAGTCTTTTCACTACCCATAATTCTCTTTAAATTTTCTAGATTTACCTTTTGTTCTTGTGTTAGTGTTTGTTCTGGGTTGTTTGCTTGTGCGTAGTTTGCTTGTGTGGTGTTTTCATTTTCTTAAATTGGTGGTTCATTTCGGTTGAGCTGTTTTTCCTTGTTAATACCTGATGTATCGGGTACTGTATTACTATATTGTTCATTATTTATTTTCTAGTGTATTTCTAGAATTTCAAGGTCAGAAAACAAACCTTTCTTTATTATTGTTCTGACTTGATCGGCAAGTATTTGACTCGTTGTCTGATTTCTATCATTCTTTTCCTATACCCTTTTTGTTTAGGGCTGCTCGTAAAATAGCAGTGTAGTGCCAGTCGGTTGTCTTCCCTAGTTCATGTCTTGTGTTTACGTCTCTGGTTGGTGGGGTTTCTTAACTCGTCATTCATATACCTGAAGAAAGGAACAGCCAACATTCGCAGGATGACGATGGAGTCTCCCATGTTGGCTATCAAGAGAGCACCTACCGATCATGACACCCAAGCATGTTGCCGGGGTCCCACGTTGTGTCATATTTTGATTCAACATTTTTATCATGGGTTGTATATTGTGGCTATACCAGACCCAGGAGTTGCTTATTATCTGCGCGCCTGACACAGATGTGACCTAGAATACTCATAGTGACTGTTCATGAACAGTGGGTCACAAAAATGATATTATTATTATTATTATTATTTGAAGAAGAAGAACTAAAGACATCCAGACATCGGTATTACCAAAATAATTAACTGGAATACAAAGAAGAATAGCGCGATATTGAGGCGACTTTCTTTCACTTGAATACTAGTAAAAGCTACTGAGAGTAACAATGAGAAAATTTAGTAATCATAATAATAATTACATAGACCTTGCCAGAGAGCTGGAAAAGCCATGGAATATGAGTCTGACAATGATACCAAATGTAATTGGTACACGATCCCCAAAATCCTGATAAGGGGGCTGCAAAACTTAGAAATCGGAAGACGAACCAAGGCCATCCATTACGGAGATTGGCTAGAATTCTGAGAAGAGTTCTGAGACTTGAGGAGACTTGCTGTCACTCAGACCCCATGTGGAGAACCATCAACTGACGCTGGTGCAAAAACTTGCAGCGAATAATAATAATAATAATAATAATAATCTGCTGAATAGTGGACGTTGCCGTTCCGACCCACAACAGGGTAAAACTGAAAGAAAGTGAAAAGAGAGATAAGTACTTAGACCTTGCTAGAGAAATAAAAAAAAACTATGAAACATAAAAGTTACGGTGATACCAATTGTAATTTGCGCGCGAAGTACAGTCCTGGAGACTTGAGGGGACTTTCTGTCTCTCAAACTCCAGTGAGAATCCATCAGCTAATGGCAGATTGAGCTCTTTAACCTTCATATCACTACCAATCTTAGAAATAAACTCTGAATTTAAACCTGTTATACTCAGATTAAAAATGACTCTGGGTCACATTCTGCTGGTGCAGATAATTTGTATACACGCATAAAGAGACACGTACACATATGAGTGTGTGTGTGTGTATGTGTGCCATAAATATTTATAAAAATAATATATATATATATATATATATATATATATGTCAGGATTTTTTATGAAAAATTTAAAAAGCGCTCGGTGTGTAACGATTATTGTCGTCGGAAATGAACACGATGGCTCAAGCTCAAATCCTGAACGAAACAGTATTTCATATAGCATTAATACCCTTGATAAAGGTATGAATCCAAATATTTTCCTTCAACTATGAGCACACACACATTCATATATATATATATATATGTTTTCTTACCCATATTTAGCAAAATGATAACCAGCTGGACTCATTTTTTTTTATTTCAGGATCAACCAGATGGTGATGGCCAACCAAAATTAAATGACACTGCAACAGTGAATTTTACAATAACAGACGCCGATGATCAAAATCCGGTATTTACGAGAAACAAATATATTGCTATTGTCAGCCACAACGAAAAATTGGTAAGTCATTTTAGATATAAATTATCACATTACATTTGTTAATAATTACATATTAATAACCCCATGATACATAGTGGGCCGGTTTTATAAAAATTAATTCGCTGCAGAAAAACTGAACCAGCATCGTTTGATTGACAGCGTAAACAGAGGTGTTTATATTAGAAAAGAATTCTTCTAAATATCAAAATATATTTTGTCTTCACGGCGTCAACTCGGGTAGCGTGTCGATCAAGATTCCTTTTTCTATTTGTGGGATGGTGAATTATTGTCCAATGCAAAAATAGCGGCGACTGGAGGCGATTAGTGAGATACCGGAAAATAAAATTACAACATCCTTTTCCAAAATTAAAAAGAATTACGGTCTAATGTTTGTCAAACGTAGCGGTCAAATGAACGAAACATTTCATCAAAGGAATAGATCCTCCACCAAACTTTGTTTTTAAACTTCGTGTTTCTTATATATATATATATATATAGGGGGGGAATGACATCGCTTATATAGGGAAATAATGCTAATAATCCCAAGAAAACGTTGAAAACCTTTACACTTCGTCTGGTGATGAGTCTTTAACTAAGCGTTAAACCTACTCTTCGACACACACACACACACACACACACACACACATATATATATATAGGAAATGTGGCATATCTGTGACAACGATAACTGATTATAATGTTACAGGTTTTACTTGTTTTTGAGAATATTGTAGTAACAATTTTCTTCATAACTGTCTGTATTAGGTTAATGAGAAAAATCAGATTTTCTTTATTTTTCAAGAGAATTTGGTTGTTAGAAAATATTACTATGATCCCGTAAAGTGATAGGTCAGCTTGTGTTGTTAGATTTGGCTACAAGTGACAGTCAAATATAGTTTGATAACATTGTTTTGGGTTGGTGAGTGCAAAAGATATGACCCTTAAACTTGATTTGAACAATAGATCATTTGGGATGTTGTTTCAATATGGTAATAGATTTGGATTATGAAAATATGTGCAGGTTTTGTGGATTTCTGGGTTTTGACGTCACAAGTTAATTGACGTTTGAACTGCAAAGAGAACGGATCGACTCATTATAAGAGAAATAGATCACACATGCAATTTTGATCGAAGGTGGCCGAGATACAACTCGGTATAAGCGTATAAGCACCAGCCAGCCAACTCACATACCTTCGACTTCATGAGTAAATGACTCAGGCATTTCATTAAGTTGCTAAAGTTAACTTAAGACCGACGCACATATAACTAGTCCAGACACTGTATTCTGTTTTGTAAAACTGTAAATGCCATACGATAGTAGATTATATTTTACTTAATATAGTGTTGATAAACTTTTCATTTTGATCCAGAACATTCAGAACATTCGTCACTATCGGAGATTACCACGGTTTATTAGTTGAAGGAACACTTTAGCCTATACGAATCACAATACTTCAGATATGTTTTTATATATCTGCCTTCGTGAGTTATTCACTGCCAAAGAAGAAAAACAGCTGGAATATCATTTAACCTGTAATTGGAGGAATAAAATGGTTTATATTTTTCCCAAAGGTCTTAGTTCAAAAGTGAATGGAATGGCACTTTAGCTACAACGCCAAGGAGAGTTCCACAATATATATATATAAATATAATCTCAATTCCCTTTAATATAAATATATGTATATATATATATAATTCGGTATTTGTTTTTCTAAAAGAACTGTATGAAAGTAAATATGGATCTAAATCCGACAGTACGAAGGGAGCAGAAAAATAGAATAATCCAAATAGATGAATTTATTGTGATATAAAGTCAACTTTAAACGTTTCGGTTTAACGTTGACTTTTTAACACAATAAATTCATCTATTTGGATTATTCTGTTTTTCTGCTTTTTTCATACTGTCGGATTTAGATCCATATTTACTTTCATACAGTTCTTTTAGAAAAACAAATACCGAATACATTCTTACACGACATCTAACATGGATGACTTCAAAACGATCTGTATTTATGAAAACTTACTGTGTATTTCTTTAAAAGACGGGAGGATTTTTCTTGTTTCTTAAAAAATCCAAAATTTTCAAATATCATTCATCGTGCCAAACACGTACTTAATATTTTTAAATTAAGAACGCTATGTGCACGTTTGTATCTTTTCGTCGTATACATTTAATTTGCTCCTGTTATCTTGACAAGCATCCATCGTTGTGTGAGGAATTCTTCTAATATCAAAGTCCTGATGAAGGTTATTGAAACCGAAACATTTAATATATATATATATATATATATATATATATATATATATATATAACACGATGATTGTGTTTTTGACGCATGAAACTTTAAGTAATAAAGCCGACATAAGTTGGTAAGATAACAATTTGTTCAGGTTTTATCCTGTTCAACGGGCAATGGCGTGTGTCCTCGTGTCGTAATGTTTAAAGCACTGGACTGCAGAATCGTAGTAAGCGAGTTCGAACTCCATTCGCAGTATTACGTTTCACTTTCCCTTGGGAAAAGTATGAGCCCCATAATCCTCCCAGCTATGGGTTAAATAGTAACACTCTTGTTCTTCTAGCGGGATGGATTTGGCATTAAATAACCCAAGAAGGTTGATATATCATTAAACAACAAAACGAGCAAACATGTCCGTGGTGTAATGGTTATCGTCGCAGGATATGAACACGGCGATACGAGTTCAATTCCTGGACGAGACTGATTGCATTTCACATAGCGCTAATACCCTTGGGAAAGGTATGAATCCATTTATTCTCCCTCCAGCTATGGATAAATAGTAGGACAGACTTGGTTCTTCAGTCTTGGCGAGGCAACTAGTCTAGGAGAAGGAAAACTCTGAATTCAAACCTCTTAAACTCCGCTTAAAAAATTGACCTTGTGTCATATCCTGCCTGAGCGGAGGGGTTGGGTAAATAGGATCAACAGGCCAGTATTTGAGCATTTTCTTTATTTAAGAAAAACTATATATATATATATATATATATTAGTTGTACGATAAGTGTCACTAAATCAAGTATAACCGTTTAGGATACGACTTTCAATGAAGAGTTAGCTATCAGCAAAAGTAAATGAATCTTTCGATGTTTTCTTCTTCAAAAAAAAGGGGGGAAAAAGGCAATTGTTGTCAATCTTTCTGTGATCTCCTCGCTCTAACTTGATATGCCTGGGGCGCCCTGTACCCTCCGATTGCAAATAGTGAAGATAAACATCTGTTCATGTAAAATGACCTTGGACGTTTCCTTGATCAATCCACAGTAATTTGCTCTGCTCCAGGATTCCGACATCTTCCCGGTTCAAATACCGACATCAGTATCTATTTATCTAAATAGCTGGTTTTCAATCCATCCCCAAGCATTGTTATTTTAACTCAGCATGCTTAGGTGCCCGATATTCTCCTCAGGCTAATCTCAGAGATGAATATCTGTTTATACTAAACAGATATATTTACCTTTTCTATTATGTCATCACTCGCGACTCTCCATGATTTTGCCGTCCAATACCTTTCAGTTTAGAATTCTTTGGTTGGTTTGTTAGCTGGTTGATTTTACGGCATGTCAACTTTTGTTGGCTTATTCAATGCCAAAATCAAATTTTTTATTCTTATTTTAAAAACGATATTTTATTGACCATCAGGGATCTATATGAACCACTTTGTTAAGTCCTGGTTTAACATTTTAATAAAGTAAGTTTTAATAAAGGATTTACTGATTAATCATAAATTAGGGTTATTTTATGTCTTGAGGTTAGGGAATCTTGTTCATTATGTGTTCATATTTGCATTTTTTTGTGTTTTCATCGGAAATTTTTTTCAAATGGTCCTATCGAATACGAGTTTGTTTTTTTTCATTCAGTCCAATCGAATACAAATAATTTTATCAAACGGTCCTATCGAATACGAGTAATTTTTTTTTCATTCGGTCCTATTAAATTCGGATAAATTTTTGCTCACGGTTCAAGCGAATACGAGTAATGGCAATTAAGAGTTACTCAACACTCACCAGATCTTAAAAACTGGGGCCTCGCCATCAGATGCAGTATAGTGTTACTCAGAGCACCCCTTTTTTAAGTAGGCAAACCCCTCTGCAGGTCAGCGTATTATAAGGCAGGTGTGTTTTTGTAAATAGACGATGGTGCCTAATGGATTGATAGTCAGTTGTGTTCTAAACTTTTTTCAAAGAATATTTCACTCCAACTTGGCACTTCAGTTTTAGCAATAGATCCAACTACTGTTTGTGACACATCAGAATAACTTGTTGAAAATCAAAGCTATAAGGAGTCCGGTTCCGCCCTTTGCATCTCATTATCCACTAATCTATTTTGGAGAAAGACACACGCTCGCTTTTACTTGAATGTGACTAGAATTTGACTTGGAAATTCACTCCAACCAGACTGCATTAAGAATTGGATTCTGATTGTTGCTCATTTCAGGGAAACACGCTTTTTCTTCTCTTTTTCAAGACACGTTGTGTTTCTTGCGTAAATTCTACAAAAAAACAGAAGCCTTATGGCGCTTATCGATTTGGTTGGAACTGTACCTTTTTTTTCGAAATAGCAATGCACTGGGTTGGCTAAAAAGTCGTTAAATTTATTAAGAAAAAGTTAAGGACAAATATGTTTTCTTTCAAACTTTTTTTAAATTTTATTTCATTTTATTTTTTTATTTTTTATTTGTGACTTTCTTTTTCAAAATTTATGAATAAGTTTTCTGTATATTGTTCAAATTCTTTTTTCGAAACGATAGTATAACAGAATATTTTTGTTGTGATAACACAGTAACACTTCTAACAAAACTAAAGAAACTGATTCAGATTTTTCTAGTCTTATGAAAAATGGTTGTGAGTTGCATCAACAAAAATGTTCAGCTATAGCTCTTCTTTCTGAGTGAGGCTAAGAATTTTTTGAATGACCTTCATCAACACACACACACACACATATATATATATATATATATATATATATATATATATATATATATATGTATATATTTAAATGCCGACGGGACTATCTCTCTTCCTGCCACCTGAGATCTTGTACAGTTGGTGAGAGGAGTCTGTACTTTAAACGAACAATGCGTCACATAGTACAACTGCGGAAGCGAATACATACATACATACATACATACATACATACTCACGCAAAATCACATACACACACGCATATATATGCATGTGGCGTGATGGTTACCGTTGCAGAAAATGGACACGGCGACCCCAATTCTATTCTTAGACGTGGCTGTTTTCCTTTCACGTAGCAGTAATATGCTTGGGAAAGGCATGAAGCCAATTATTTTCCTTCACTTCCTCCCAAAAAGCGAGCCTCGACAGCAGCACGTACAGAAACAGTCTCGTCGTGATTCCTCTTTGGGGGGGGCACTTCAGACGTCAGTCAGTAAAACCCATACCTGATCCTTTTTTAGGCGCCTCTGGTGGTGTAATGGTTAGCAAGCTCTACTAGCAAACCTACACGAGTGAGTTCGAGTCTCATTGGGTGCCCCTTTCATATGGCCTTGTGCCACATCTAAGCAAAAAGCTGATCCTTTTCAGACAAATGATGTCTTACGGTGGAGAAGGTCTCCTTGAAAAATGCATTGGCACATGCGCACCTCAAAGTCAAAATAACCAAGAATTTAGTCTAAGCCGCGACTTAAATCAATCTCTCTCTCTCTCTCTATAAATATATATATATATATATATATATATATATATATATATATATATATACATCACTACACAAGGATGCTGCCTGGTGTTTTGAACAAATTCTGGAAACAGCACCCGACCAAACAACAGCAGTACGGCTACTTACCTCCCATCGCACAAACCATCTAAGTAAGATGAGTAAGACACACAAGGAGAAGTAAGCCATATATATATATATATATATATATATATATATATATATATATATATATATAGCTTACTTCTCCTTGTGTGTCTTGCTATATATATATATATATATATATATATCACTGCACAAGGATGCTGCCTGGTGTTTTGAACAAATTTTGGAAGCAGTTCCCTACAAAACAACAGCTGTACGGCTACTTACCTTCCATCTCACAAACCATCTAAGATGAGCAAGACACACAGGGAGAAGTAAGGACTAACTAATAATCTTTCGAGAGAACTTGCCCGAGCGATGAATCATAGGGACAGATTGGTGAGAAAGTCAAAGGAATCCGTTCTGTCGACACGCGTTGATGACGATGATATATATATATATATATACTTTGATATATATGATGCACATTCAAGCAGTGGCTGTCTGTATTACTGTATAGATGCTTGATGGAAACTACACCGGGGTTCTTCGTGCTGTTTCGAACGAATCCTGGAAGCAGCACCCCCCAAAAATTGCAGATGTTGTACGTCCACTTACCTCCCATCTTACAAATTATCCAAGTAAGACAAAGAAAACATGCTGGGCACTGCTGGAGAAATAAGAATGAAAACATAAGCAACTTTAACTTACGAACTCGTTACATATGGATGCGCCAGTGTTGGCCGTCCAGGAAGAACTTATATATATGTCGACATTGTGCAGACACTGGGTACCGTCTAGAGGAACTTTCAGGTGCGATGAACGATAGGGACGGATAGCAAGAGAGCCAGAGAACACCGTGTTATCAGAACGACTTGATGATGACAATACACACACGCATGCACTTACACACACACACACACACACACACACATATGTATACATATATATATATGTACATATATATTATTCCATTTATCGACTAAATTAGATTTAACGTTTTTAAAATGTTATCAAGAGCGTCAAGATGTCTAGAAAGTTTGAAAATCTTTAAGAAAAAAAAATTGGTTTTAAACTAAAAGAAAATGATTTTTTAAAACTGTAGCGTTACATTTCGAATTTCAAAGAGAAGGAAAGAAAACGAAAGAAAAGAACAAGCACTTATCACATAGAATCAATCGAGCTTTCTTCTTCTTCTTCTTCTTCTTCTTCTTCTTCTTCTTCTTCTTCTTCTTCTTCTTCTTCATTTTTTTTTTTTTGACTTAAGACAATTGGAATAAAATCGAGAAATCTTTTGGAAAAAAGGAGAAGCAATCGTTCTTTCTAAGCTTACCAAACCGAGACAATTACCCATTTTTTCTCACCTGTGAATCGCATGCCACTTTACCAGCGACTGGTGAGCTGATCTAATTAGGTTGCGTTAGAGAACAAATGAAACAACAACTTTTTTTTTTTACAACTTATTGCTATTTATTTTACCACGTATATACCTTCAATTGAACACCACCTACCAATCATAAATACGTACACATGCGTTGGTGCCCTTGATAGCTGAGATAGTTTTGTGCTTTTGACTCTTACCTATGCAGGGATCGATGTACTCACTTTGTGTCACGGTTAACGTTTTCGGAAATGGAATCAATGACCTGAGTTCAAATCTTAGACGAGGTTGTTTGTATTTCACTTCACACTAATTGTAGAGCAGACAGGATGGAAAATCACCTTTCGGTTTCGTGCAAGGAATATTCTGAATTCCAACCAGCTGTACTCTTCTGAAAGATTGACCTTGTTTGGTTTTTTGACATATCAACCATTGTAGGTTATTTAATGCCGAATCTTTTTTTATACATATATTAAATATACTATTTCTAAATACATTTTGTAGATTACATTTTTAGACAAGTCAGAGTTCATTTTTTTTGGCACACAGTTAAATGATTTCACTGAATTTCAAACATTTCAATTTTGCATAAGTACAGCTTTTTCTTTTGTTTACACAGTTATATGACCAAACAGTTCTATTTTAAACAATTCAGTTTAGCATAGATACACAGCTTGAATGTTAAACAGTTCTATTTGACCTATAGATTGGAACCTATCAGGTGCTACCACTCCGGGGCCAGAGTGGACCTGGGGGTGATGGTAATGAAAGGGAATTTCGCATTCCCTAAAGCTCTGACATTACTGAAACCTTACCATCAGACTGCTTAGTGTCATATCAAGGACACTCGTTGGAGGAATCTTACCCCGGTGCTAAGATGCAGTGGGTGTATTCTTCAACCCCAGTCGATTGAACCAAGATTGACCTTGTGTCACATCTTGCCTATTGAGGAGGTTTTGAGTAAATACATGTTTTGGGGTTGATAACTTAGTTCAGATTTTCAAAAAACGTTTGGTTTGGTTTGGTTTTATGGCTCATCAACCATTGTAGGTTATTTAATGCCAAATTATCTTTAATATATATATATATATATATATATATATATATATATATTATAAGAGAGTTGGTCGTTATACAATCACACACTTACAACCGTACACAAACGAAATCCAAACGGTTTTTGTCAGTATTTTGTCGTATTTTCGATTTTCAATTCATTCCATCTTCTTAACTGCCTGATGAATGTTGTTTTATAAACTTCATGAAACCTAAGGTTGCAGAATATTTTCCATCGATTAAATATATATATATATATATATATATATATATATATATATATATATCTTATATACATTTATTTATCATCCTTATATATATATATATATATATATATATATATATATATATATATATATATATATATATAGAGGAAGTTATAATATTAATTAAATTACCATGACCAGAAAATCCAGCAAACAAGCACATGCGACATACGGAACATTCTTAACATGACTAGTTGATTTGGCATCGCTTATGTGTAATATGAATTGGTGGCCCATTGGTAGAAGTTCGGTTTCTACATTTTGGGTTGCTGGTTTGATCTCTAGTGCAGGCGATTATTGTAAGCACTGCTGAGGAGACCCAGTTAGGTCAAAACAGCTGTTCAGTGTTCTGTATGTCTCGTGTGGGTGTTTGCTGGATTTTCTGATCATGTTAATTTAATATACATATGATTTGTAAATAAACGCATTTTGTAGATAATCTTAAACGATCCTGGGTTCTTTTTAGTACACAGTTACATGGGTTTTAAGTATTTCGGTACAACAGTCATAATTTAGCATAAGCAATTTGTTTGTTCTATTTGACCCATTGATAGGACCTTATCAACTGCTACCAATCCGGGGCCAGAGTGTACCTGGGAGCAATGGTGATGAAGGTGTACTCCGCATTCCCCAAATCTCTAAGGCAGCAGCATTGCTATCAGATGAGAGGTGAATTCTACTGCCCCAGCCACCTGGGCTTTTACGAAAAACGTTTCAATTCCTGAATTTCAAGGTTTGCTGACCACCTCACCATGAATATTGACAACGCTCATTTTTTTTTTTCATCTTAACCAATGGCAGATAATCAAATATTTTCATGAAGGTTGAGCTAACGACAGAAAAAGATTTGGAGTTTATTTTCTTATTTGAATTATATTAACGTCATAGCAACCCGTCTTTGATAATTCTATGCCAAAAGGTTAAGGAATCGCGTTCATTGTACTTTCATATTTACATCTTTTGTGCTATGATTTTTTAAAGAATTTTTGTTTTTTTTTGTTTTAGGAATTTGTTTATTTATTCATTTACTTTTTTTGGTTTTTTTTTTCACAAGTCCTATTGAATAATTTTGGAAAAACAAAAACATTTTGACCCATAAATAAGAACCCAGCATTTTCTTTTAAACTTTTCTTTTTACTTTTTATCTTTTTTCACTTTTTTTTTTCTATTGACTCGGGTCAGATCGGAACTAGGAATAATGCCAAAGAAAAGATACTCAACATTCCACAAAGCTCTAGAACTGGAGCCTCACCATCAGATTGTTTAATGTCATATCCAGGACACTCGTAGGGAGGGGGCTTTATACCCCTCTACAGAGATACAGTCGGCGTATTCAACAACCCTAGCGGACAAGGTTCGATAAATAGCATAGCTCTCAGCCCAGAATATTTTACTTGTTTAACGTAAAAATAGACTCAGAATGAAATATTGTCTTTAGAATGATACTCACGAAATCCCTTTTTGGTTGTGGGGAGGTGTCCCTTCTGCAAGTGATGCAGTCAGCGTATTATACTCACCGCCGACAAGGAGGTATATTTTCTTAAGTTGAGGAATGAGCAAAACATATTTAGAATTCATTCGAAAATATTTTCTAATATTCTTTTTCAGTGCACTGTCTTATAGAGGTGCTTTATTTTCTGATTCTGCTTCCATAATTACTGTTTCTGGCGGAGGCAATTAAGTATTTTCCCGAAGACTTAACCACCACCTTTCGGGTATATTTCGTGTAAGGGCACCGTTTTTTATTAACCTAGTTGAAAATACTAAAAAAAACCTTATTCATTGGAATCACTGCTCAGTTTTGAGCAGAGGATTTTAGCTTCAGTTGTTTATGTGTGGCGGATTTTGCTGATTTTTGATTCGGGATAGGACACAAAAGCCGTTAATTTTTTTAGATATGAGGAGTGTGGAGTACCCCCTTACTGACATTACTTCCAGGTCCACTCTGACTCAAAGTGATGGTACGTGTTAGGTCAAATAGATCTGTTTAAAAATTACTCGTATTTGAGAGGACTGTTTGCAAAAAAGAAAACTCTCATGAAATAGCAACACAAACACTGTATGTTGATAGAATGAATGTAATTCCCTAATCCCCAGATAAAAATGACCCTGGGCGGTTTGACATGCTTTTAAAATCAATCAATAATCTTGCCCAGTCAGCTGGTATTGTAGAATACACCGACTGCTTTTCTGAAAAAGGGTAAGACACCCCCACCTAACGAGTGTCCTCGATATGACACTAAACAATCTGATGGCGAGGTTCCAGCAATGCTGGAGCTTTGAGAAATGCGGAGTATCCCTTCATTGCCATTACTCCCAGGTCCACTCTGGTCCAGAGTGGTAGCAACTGATAGGCTTCTATTCATGGGTCAAATAAAATTAAACAGTGTACTTATACTAAACTGAATTGCTTGAAATAGGAGTGTTTTGACATTCAAACAACGTACTTATGCTAAACTGAATTGTTTGAAATCGAACTATTTTGACATTGAACTGTGGGTAAAAAAACTATACTTATGCTGAATTGAACTGTTTGAAATAGAACTCTTTGACTAAACTGATATACTTGAAATAGTTAACAATTTAACTGAGTACTTATGCTAAATAGAATCGTTTGAAATAGAACTGTTTATCTGTATAAAAATGGATTTGGCACTAAATAACCTACAAAGGTTGATATGCCATAAAATACAAACAAACAAATTATCAATAATCATCCTATATCTCAACCGGTGTAGCTGGCTTTTGTTCCGAAATGGATTTCAAAAGCCGTCAAATTTTATTCTGGTTCGAGTACCGAAAATTACTGGAGAATATATATCTAAACACTTTTATTCAGATGCTAAAATGTTTAGATATGGTCAGAGAAATTCTTTTATCGTTCTTCTCTCTAAGAAGGGCCTAAGATTTTTCTGAGGGTCAAAACCCCAAGCCTCTCAGAGTATTTCTCACTGTTTTAATTACAACCCTCTACCTGAAATATACAGGCTTCTGCCTTTGCTTACGTGTCCATATAAACCAATGAAAATCGATATTTTCATTGAACCTTCGATTCTTATTCTGGTTCCCATATACTCGCTGAAGGTCACATCATACACAATCAGCAAAACAGCTCTATTATTAAACCAGTAACGAAAAATAGCGTCCCTTTTCATCATGTTTGATTTATCTCTCAATTTTAGACCATTTGGATTCGGTCTGTCTAATTTCAAGACAATTAATAAGTTTCTAAAAATGGGTCCTTCATCGTTTTTTTTTTGTTTGTTTGTTTGCTTGTTTTTTTTTCAATGTTAATCTTATTTATTTCCCTTTTTTTACTTTCTAAATGAGGGAAACAGGTTGTGATAGACAAACAGCGTTTGTCAACTTTTGACTTTCCTTTCTTAATTTCATTGCGTTTTTCGTCCAGACTTATTATTGGCCGAAAACAAACACAGGCCAACTGTCTATGAATACAAATGAAACAATCGCATGCAAAATTGCTCTGAGTCATAAACGCGGGAAATAATTCAGCGACTATCTCGACCGCCATTTTCTACTGGCGCTGTCAGCGTTAAACTGTTGTCTCCTTGTACGTCTACGTCTTTAAAATCAAGTTTATTATTTGCACAGGAATCACTAAAACAACACTCGGGAATTGAAAGCATTAAATTTTCGCAAAATCATCACCTCGTTCAACTACAAATACACGAAACAGTCGAATCATACTTATTGTTGTATGATTGCCTCGGTCGGACTCCGTGGGGAGAATGTCTGGAATATTTTTTTTTGTTTGTTTTGTTTTATTTTTTGTTTTTTCACGGTGGGTTTGAGACACAATGGTGAAAGTTCCCTCTAGCGTGACTGACATTCAGATCAGTGCTCAAAATCTGGATTTTATCGACTTCAAACTATTGCTTTCACAGGCAAATGTAACTCAGATACGGTACGCTCAGAAGTCGTTTCCACACACACACACTGCTCATAAACACATACCACATACAAATATCTCACCTAGTCTTTTATATATATATATATATATATATATATATATATATATATATATATATATATATATAAAGGGGGGATTATGGAATAAATCAAGGTAAATTAAGATGAATATGGTCACTGAGTTTCACGTAAATGATCTTTAGGTGAGCTTATATCCAAAAGAAAGAAATAAAGAAAATAAATTAACCCTGAAACAAAAAAAAACGATTTGATAATCGACACAAGTATAGAAAGTTGTTAATTGCCCGAAAATTTGACAAAAGGAAACAAAATTATCTAAATTGGCTGAATAATTTTAAAAGTTTAGCATAGAAAATGGGATTGTGGACTCGAGTTCAAATCCTGCCCTAAACCGCTTCCTTTTCGCTTTGACTATTGCCCTTCCGAAAGACACGAATTCATTTGTTAACCTTCTCCTAGCTGAGGGTAAATGCAGTCTGGGTTCTTTAATCACGTTCTGGCAACCAATCTTAGAGAAGAAATCCTCTGAATTCAAAACAACTTTTCAATGTTTAAAACAAAGACCATGAGTCATATCAATTCCTATTTTATCAAAGATTATTGTAATATTGCTCAAAATATTCGACCGTCATATATATATATATATATATATATACTTAAACTGTCGAAAATGCAGAGCAATATAGCGATAGATCTTCAATAGAATAAAAGAATGTAAATAGAACTCACTCATGACTCTGCGTTTCATGCACATTATTTTCTGGTGAGCTTCAATCCACACATCTGGAGTTCCCATACTGGGCTTCATGGAACTCTACCTTTTCTTCGGTACCATTCAAAGGAAACATATGAAGGTGACTGCAGGAAGAAAACAAGTTAATTCCTCAAGACATTCATAATAGGGTATTGTATTCAAGTTACAGGATCTTATTCGGGAGTGGCAATCACTACCACAGCAATCAATGCATATGGGTACATTGAAATCCTGGATAACTTTCTCATTCCATCGATAGAACATTGGTTTGGTGATGATGAAGTCATCTCTAAACCAATTTTGTAATAGAGCAAAGAGATTAAAGCTTTTCGATAAGAAAGGCAAATAAAAATCAATGGCATTACCAGAAAACAATCTAGATTGAAATCCAATTAAACATTTATGTCGAAGTTCTCTTTTATGGTCCATGAGAAGGATCTATACAATAAAGAAAATTTATTAACTGCCGTTCGAAAAAGTTATAACTATATTGATAATGATGTTACTATAAATAAGTGAAAGCCATGTATGAAAGAATTAAGATTGATATAAAAGCTCAAGGAAAGACAACCATGTATTTTTTTGTCAATGAATTCCATTATATTTTTTCTGCATTGCTTGGGAAAAGTATACCATTAATTAAGAAAATTTCTACTAGTTTGTTTGAGGTACATTTTATGAGACAAGTATGTTCAGCTGTTGCGTATTATCAGTTATAAGTTTATTTACAGCAAAATAAATAAATACAAAACAAGAGTGGGGGTGTTCTTGTGGTGTAATGGTTAAAGCGATGGACTACGGAATCGTTGTAAGCGAGTTCGTACTCCAGTCGCGCTATTACGTTCACTTTCGGAAAGGTATGAATCCCCTTATCCTTCTAGCTATGGGTTAAACTACTGTTATTCTAGGAGAATAGCTTTGGTATTAAATGACCTACGAAGGTTGATATGCCATTAAACAAAGAAACCAAACCAAATACAAAACAAGATGAATACAATCTAAATAGGCAGATTCCATAATTTTTACCAGGGGTAGTAGAAAGTACGGCAGAAATACCTCCCACATTTCAAACTGTGTGCGGTATAAATGTACTTATAGTAGAAAATCGATGTAGCTATGGGTTGAAAATTCTATCCAAAACAGCATCATTTCGGTGTAACAGTAACAGATCGTGAAAAGCTCTTTGTGTAGTATAGATTCACCAGTTATAAAGAAATGTTTCAACAGCAAATGCACAGTGTGCACAAGTCCAAACCATGATTTTAGATGATTGCACTTGGAAAAAATGGAAAGAGTGGAGCTACGATTACCACTTGCCTAAATACACTTGCATCTTAGAGGTGAGAGTTTAAAATATGAGAGGTATATCTGTCGCATCCTGCATAATGGGAAATACTTATCTTTGCTATTCGATGTATTCGTATTTTTGGTTACAGTATAAGACAAAAAAGAATCTCCAAATGTATGTTTAATTTACGCATGCGTGAATGTCTATTCGTTTTTTAAGGCGCAAGTTTCATCTACCGTGGGATATCATCTTCCTTTTTTTTCTTTTTGTTTTTTATTGGACTTGGTTAATTTTTTTTCTTTATCTTGAATCTTATCTTATTTAAATCATCACATTCCTTAGTTCTTCTGTGCCTTTGTTCCTCACATTGTTTAGGACCCATGGGTATGGCCACGAGCAGATAAATAAAAGAAACCTGGATACGTTATAGGCATTGGAAACATGATACACGCGAAGTACAGAAAAATTACTGGCTACTTTACGCGGATGAAGTTTATTTCGAGACTGAAAACGAACATGAGATATTGATCGTTGAAGCAGGCAAAGATTTGTCAGGCGTGTTGGGAAAGACTTTTTGCAATCACCCCACGAATAGGGATTTCTTGTATACTAAGTCTTGGAGATATGTGAATTCAGACGTTTTGTTACGACAAGTCAACATTCACGATTCGTATCAAAACTTGCAACTACCTCCCCCTGTCTTGATATATCACTTTTTTCCTCCTTTTATACTGAGTTCTAGCCAACACAGATTCTCACTAAAACAATACATAATGTCTTCGAAAATGATTTAACAAACTGAATTATTAACACCTGCAAAAATCAGGCAAAATTTTGTTTAATTGTTTTTCTCTCAAAACACAATTATCTTACGCTAGAAATATTCAGGAATATAATTATTATCCGAGAAACAATACACCACATGTATATATATATATATATATATGTATATATATATCGCATCCAGTGTTCTGGATATGACTCTAAACAATCTGATAGTGAAGTTTTAGTCCTGTAACTTTCGTGAATACGGAGTACTCCTTCATTGGCATTAGTTCCGGGTTCACTCTGACCCGGAGTGGTTGTACCTATTAGTGATAGAAGATTGGATCAAATTAAACTGTTTAATCATTTACTATACGAGAGACCAATTAATTGCAAACAAATGATTAATTGTAAATTGAATTATTAGTTTTATGGTGATACTTAAAGCGATTTAACTGTGTGCAAACAAATAAACTCAGGCACGTTGAAAATAATTTTACGTACAAACTATTCGTTTACAAATAATATATATTCAATATATATATATATATATATATATATATATATATATATATATATATATATATATATATATATATACGTATATGTTGTGTACGTGTATATATGCGTGAGTGTGTACAGGGTGAAACGATAAAATTGTCGTCCTAAATAAAACAACACTACGGCTTTATTTTTAAAGTTTTATTGAAAAAATCAATTCAGATAACTTGATTATGTAGTAGAGCTGACATTTATTCAATGTAGCCGCCTTCAGCCTCAATCACCGCCTCGATACGGATCCGGAACTTGGAGCATGTCTTTTCCACAAGTGCCAGCGGGAGCTCGGCGAATACTCGGCGGATGGCGGCGATCAGGCTAGCTTTGGTGTTGTGGGAGGTCATGTTTGTGATGTTCTCGACGTATGACCAAACGAAGTAGTCCAGCGGGTTTATGTCAGGGGAGGAGGGGGCCTGACGGACTTGATTAACCTGAGGTTCTTTGTCTTCTCAGTCAAGATCTGGCTTGTCTGGTGCCTGTAGTACCTACACTTCAAGTCCTCCTTCATACATGCATTCACAGTTTTGTGAGACGCCTAAATCTCTGGCAATCTGCCGAATAGCCCGCTGGGGAGTTTCATCGATGATTGCCTGGACCTTTTCGATGAACTCCTTGGTCTAGGTCTTCCTGGCGGTGTCCTTCCGCTCCATCACTTCCAAAGGGTCGTCCGATGCGTTGAGCTGTGCCCTCAAGCGTTGAGCCGTCCGGATTTGCATTTTGAGGGTTCTGGCAATGGACCTGTTGTCATAACTTGGATCGATCTCGCTCGTTGAACATTGTGTCACTTTCAGACATGATAGAAGGCTCCTATCGCTCTTGGGATTTGTACACAACTGGCCAACTAGTAGATGGTATGCAACAAAAAAAGAAAACCGGTTTTCATTAAATGGAAATGGAATCAGGACATCTTTTCTTGGGCGACAGTTTTATCGTTCCACCCTGTATAAACAGAATTTGGCATTAAATAACCTGCAAGAGTTGATATGCCTTAAAACACAAAAAAACTACCAACTAACTGAAACTAAATGATAGTTGCCAGCTTGATGCAGATAAATAGATATTTATATATACGTTAACACATCAGAGTGTTTATGCATAAAAACATGGCGCGCAAACAAAGGATTAATTTCAAGTTCGTGGTATGGTAATATAATGCCCGAGGGATTTCGTTTTATGCCTTTGGGTTTAGTTAGGCTGAGAACCTTTCGGCTCAGTGCATGGGTTACTTAGGTGCAACATTAACGTAGGTGTTCACGCACGCGCGAGCGGAGCAGATGTGTCACTTAGAGATGTCACAATAGCCCAGATGGAAAACGGGGCTAGAGAGTGCGAATGACGTCACGCACCGGAAGCGCGCGGAGGATTTTAGGAATTTTGAAGAAAGTTAGTTGAGTTGAGTTCTGCCTCGGGAGAAGACAGTTGGCTTTCGCTTACTCACCGAAGCCAAGCCAGTGGCTTTGTGGCGGGTGCCACCCGTGTTGGGGGTGGGCAGACGAAAAAGCCAGAGTAGAAAGAATGTGTATCTCTCTTCCTTATGTTGAAACCTTTAAACTCAAAGGTAATAAAAGGTTACGTACCTGAACTAAGAAGTCGTTACGTGTTTTTCGTGTTTCGAGATTCCTATGTTCTATGTATATATGTAATGAACATTCTATGTACGTTTCACACGTATCCGTATCATGGCTATGGTACAGTATGGTAACATTTGAAACGATTTAAGTGTGAAAACAAATGAGTTCAGGCACGAATAATGTTACCAACAAACTATTTGTTTATAAACCATATATGTAATATAATGGCCGAGGGATTTCGTTTTATATATCTTGCCTTTGGGTTTAGTTAGACTGAGAACCTTTCGGCTCAGCACATGGGTTAGTTAGGTGCAAACATGAACACAGGTGGTGACGCGCGTGCAGGGAGGATGTGTCATTCACAGATGTCAAAATAAAAATCCCAGAGAAAGGTTGACCAGTGGCTGTGAATGACGTTATGCACCGGAAGCGCGCGCGGAGGATTTTGGGGATTTTGAAAAAGTCGTTGAGTTGAGAACTAGACACCTAACGAGAAGGGTCGACTTTCGGGGCTCGTAGAGACCAGACGAATTTGCGCGCTACGGGCGCCGCACGAGATGGGGGTGGGCAGATGGAAAAGCCAGAATAGAAAGAATGTGTATCTCTCTCCTTATGTCGAAGAACCTTTAAACTCAAAGGTAATAAAAAGTTTTGTACCTGAACTAAGAAGTCGTAAGTGTTTTTCATGTTTCAGGATCCCTCTGTTCTATGTATACATGTCATGAACATTCTATGTACGTTTCACACATATCCGTATTTGGCTATGGTACATATACATTTAGTATATAGAAGGGTTGTTATGCCATTAAAACATAACCAAGCTAACAGAAACGAAATGATATTTGTTTGCCTTATATAGATTAATAGATAAATGTATACACAAATACGTATGTGTGTATAGATATTGGATGCGCTTAAGGTGTAATGGCTATCGTCCTAGGATAAGGACACAGTGACACAAGTTCAAATCCAGGAGGAGGCGATTTGCATTTCATGTATCGCTAATACTCTTGAGGTTGTTATGCATCCAGCAATTCTCCCTCGAGTTATATATAAATAGTAGGGCAGGCTGAGCTCTTTAATCTTGGTGTGGCAACCAGTCAAGGAGAAGGATAACTCTTAATTTAAACCTGTTAACTCCTCTTGAAATGTTCCTTGTGTGACATCATGGTTGTGCGAAGTAGTTAGTATATATATATATATAAGTAAAGTAAAGTTGGCGACCATAGTCGAGGGTGACCCGAAGGCTTCCTTTTTGTAAGCTACTACACCAAGGGGTAGGTGAGGGCGCCACTCCTTTCCCTGGATCACTCCACCTTACCCTTGATCCGTACCTTATAATGCTGAGTGTTAAGCAAGGAGACATCAAGTACCATTTTTAAAGTCTTTGGTATGACTCGACCTGGGATTGAACGCAGGTCTCCCGGGCCATTGGCGAACACTCTAACAGCTAGGCCTATATATATATATATATAGCTCCTCGCAAATATTATTGATTCACTACTTCTAGAAAATGTTTCTTCTGTTATTCTTAATCCATAAAAAGATAAACCAATTACAAATCTCAGATAAAACCTGTTTTATCTAATAGCCAAACTTTCTAACAAACCAAACAACCAAACCAAAATCAGGCTTTGAGGTTAGAACCTTGGCATGGACCCGTTTTGTTGGTTTGTTTTTTTCGTTGTGTTTTTTTATGGGTTGGGGAGGGCTAATTTCTAACATAAATTTTCTATTAGATTACGAATTGGTCTGTTTGCTGAGCATTTCATTGAGTTGATATGCGTTTCTGGAAGTAAAGCTTTGATGCTCTCCACTCTATGAGGAGAGGAATTTTCCTTCCTTTTGAAAAATGACTTCCTTATCATCAAGCAATATGAATTGATAGCATTAGAAAACCGTCCAAAATTTGAATGAACACCAATGTATTTTAACTGGTCATTTACTAGACATACATTTAAATGACTGCGAGATTTTTTAACAGAAAATCTGTTATATATTTCGTTGCCAAGACTCCAAACGAAAGCTCCATCATCATCAACTTGCCCGATGTAAATTAATAATTCATCACGAAATATTACTTTCACCAAATCATCCATATTCTATGAATTTTTCCCTTTAGTTACCTGCATTCCACATGTGCTTTCTGATGTGTTACTGTTTGAGCTGGATGAGGTTTTTCCTCTACCTTATGTTGAAAAATCTGTATTATTAATCAAAATAAATTATTTTCATTAATTTGAGGTTGAACTAGCTAAGAATGGTGATTCTATACTTTCTGCCAAAGATATATATATATATATATATATATATATATATATATATATATATATATATATATATATATATGTGTGTGTGTGTGTGTGTGTTAATCAATAAAATATAGTTTGCTATATATATATATATATATATATATATATATACATACATACATATATATATTCTGAGGGTTGGTAAATGCTTTTAACGTCAAATAGAAAGACTGTAGGGCACTTCAGTGTGTTAAAATACTTCTGGTCGATTAAACCTTGGTTCTTGAAAACAAAAATTCAGAAAAGAAATTAATACACTCAAAATCGAAATATATTCTTCTGTTTTTTCTCTTATTCACTTTACAAAAAGTAAATTCAAATGGCGAATAAAAAATAACTTCTTTCAAGTTTTTAACTTTTTTAAAAAAATGTCCTTTTTTTCTGTATAAATTGGCATTGCGAAAACTTCTCTTAATGTAAAACTTTCTATTTAATAGAATTCCGAGGTGAAATTTTAATACTGAGTCTTTTCTTCAATGATTTTTTTTTTTTTTTTTTTTTTTGCATAGGGAGTGTTTTTTACATTGCAATATGAATTTTAAAAGCTCAAGCAATCTAAAACGAAATTAATGTTTAAAAATTGACTTTACTTAAAAGGTTTTTAAACACATTTTTTCTTCTGTTTAGGGTCAGATTTATTTAAGCAAAGCTTATTTGGGGGGAAATCTTTCTCCTAAATCTAAACGATCTTTTAGAAAGACCTTATCTTACAATGGTAAGTGATATAACGTATTTTTTTAAACTTATAAAATTATTTCAGTAAAAAGAGAAAAAAATCCACGATAACAAATTAAACAAAAAATCGTGTAAGTTATGAATCGTAATTTTTTTTTAGATCTTTGCGTGATATAGAGCATATTACAATCATTAAATAAACTCACAAAAATATTCATCGATAAACAAATTTAAATTGAAAGTTTTAAACAATTGCTTTAAATATGGAAATTCTCTAAACAGAAAAAAAATTCCCATATATTGAATCAGAATAGCCAGAAATCGGTATAAATAATTAAAATCTGTCTTCAAACTAAATCGAACAAGAGATCCAACGTATAACTTATTTCGAATTTTAAATCACTAAATACGTACAGGGATCTCGTAGCGTAACGGTTATCGTCTTAGGACATGAACACAATGATTCGAGTTCAACCTTGACGATCGTGTTTTAAATTTCACCTTGTGTTAATACACTTTGGAAAGGTATGAATCCAGCTATTTTCCTTCAAGTTATGGTTAAAGAGTCGGGCAGATTGAGCTCTTTAAGTTTGTTATAGCGACTCGTCTCGAAGAAAAACTGAATTTACACCAGTTAAACTCCACTTAAAAATTGACCTCCTACTTACGCGGATGAGTTGGGTAAATACACCGAGGAGACCAATGATAGATTTTTTTATTTGATCCCTACCCATTTACTTGTCTTGAGTAGTTTGAATGAGTACCCATCCTTTAGAAATCTATTTTAATAAATTTTCGCCTACCTATTTTCTATCACGGCCAAAAACTGTCGTATTAGCCTTTCCTTTGCTACAGACAGCGCCACTCCTCCTGTGAAAGGATAATATTTTTATCTGGCTCCAACTGATTTTCACCAACCTATTTTCTATCATGGACGGAAACTGTCATATTTGCTATTTCTCTTACTACAGGCAGCGCTTCACCTCCCTTGAAAGGATAATATTTTTATCTGGCTCCTACCTATTTTCTCTCTTGGCTGAAATCTGTCATATTAGCTATTTCTTTGCAACAGACAGCGCGACCCCTCCTGAGAAAGGATAATATTTTTACCTGGCTCCCTCCTATTTATATGTCAAGTTTGGTTAAAGAGCTCTTGACCACAAGTTGAAACTATGACTAGGCACACGTGCCATTCTCACCTATTATCGAGCGAGTCCAAGTCCAGCTGGCTCATCTTGTTCACATAGCACTGAGCCGATGACAAGCAAAAGTCTAGCTGGGCACGAGTTTCGTTTCGTGGCCGACCTCCCTCTACCCTAAACTCCCACTATAAAAAGAGCTCATGTCTAGTCCTGTCTGGTGGGAGGCAGAGACAAATATCTTAGTTAAACCGACAACGAGCACTTGCTCCTGTCAGTATAGGTCACTGGATTAATGAGGTACACCTCAATGTAAACTTTCACCGAGACAAAGCAAATTATCAAGACTTATTTTTGATTTCGAATCGCAAAGTAATTTTTAAGTTAAAAAAAATAAATTGAGCTTTACAGTTTCCGAAAAGCAAAATCTGTTTGGTCCTCTTTTTAGACTTTTAAATTACCTTTTGATTTTTTTTCTATGGATAGCATAGTCTATAAAGACTGCGGTGTTTGAGATAGGAAACGTATGAACCCCCTCATCCTCCCAGCTATGGGTTAAATAGTACCACTACTGTTCTTCTAGGAGAATGGATTTGGCATTAAATAACCTAAAAAGAGTTGATATGCCATTAAACAAAGAAACCAAACCAACCAACCAATTCACGGTGTAACTTCTCCGTACTAGCTCTTCTCGTATCTTTTCAATGGTTCATTTGCTCTCCATCCACGCCGCCATTATCTTCTCGTGTCGGCAGACTCGAAAGAGTGAGAATAGAAAACCCCAGCTTATTTCATTGGTGTTCGTACAACGCCGAACCCCCTCTTTCGCCGCCTTCCACGATTCATATGGCCGATCGTATCTGGTTACCTCGATAAACTCTGGTTATTTAATGGGACAATATCTCTCTACCTGTCTCAATCTGTTTGTATCAATTAATATATCCATCTTACTTTCTTTCTTTTCTTCTTTCTTCCTTTCTTTCTTTTTTATTCGGTCTATCTGTCTGTTTTAAGTTCTCAGTACTGGCCGTGTGTCGCGGTACGTGGATCTGGTCAGGTGCGTTTTCGGTTTGGTGGCAATCGATCGAGGCTGCGTGATATGGGTACTGGGGATCCGGCATTCATGTCAAAAACGTTTAGACAAGCTCTCGTCGAGCCTCTGCATGGTGTAGCTCAGGCTCTAATCCTCTTCGGAGGAGCTAGCTTTATAACCTGGCGCCTGAGGCGTTCCTTTTTAGGGAAATGCCACCGGGCGTGTATGGTATAAAATAAGGCCTTATGCCGCACTCGTCCGATTGGTGACATGTACGACAATTACCATGCTAGATCAACCATATCTTGTTAGACGTAGCCTATCAGGCAAGATTTTCAACTCGGCATTCTAAGGATGCTGCCTTTTTATCTTATGACTTATCAATTCGCACCCGGTGACCACTCGCTTACAATGTTACACATCAAGATCGCTTTTCATGCATCCTTTCAAACTCATTCGATGATTTCAAACCTTAATTGTATAGATCGATACTCGATGTACCAGCGGTAGGTATCGATCTTTCGCCAAACCGTGTTATAAAATAAAGCTTTGTTGGCCAAAGATCAAGGGTCAACCGACAAACAAATTATATTGTAATGATCAATGTCAAAAATCAATTGACGACTTATGTACATTACATATGAGAAACGACTGTTTGGTCAGGAGTCAAACAAGGTATTCTCGGGGCATACAAATTAATGATTTATTGGCTAAAAACCAAGTCGACCAATACACGAGACAATAATTTCTTGGCAAACAACCAACCTTGGTGATTTACGATCAAATCATGCTTTAAAAGCACCGGTTTTCGTAAGAATTTAAGCAACGATGAGTCAGTTCTATAATTAGATGAGTGACCATTCGGGAACCGAAGCTAATCTTAGAAACCTAAGACCTGTTTAGTTTTACTTCTTTGTTTAAAGACAGATCAACCTTCGTGGGCAATTAAATGCAGAAGCCATCCTTGTAGAAGGACAGTAGTGGTACTACTAAACCCATTGCTGGGGCCGGGTATAAGGGGTTCATACCTTTCCTAAAGGTATTAACCCGAAAGTGAACATAAAATCGTGGCTTGAATTCGAACTCGCTTACTTTGATGTCTCAGTCTAGCACTTTAGCCGCAACGCCACGGGGACTCCTCTACCCTTAGTCCTGAGTACAAAAAAAGCAAATCATCTTATATAACAAGAGGCAACATTCGATCAGTTGATGGGATATATGGAAATAGAATCGGGGAACCGACTTCAAACCCTAGATGAGGTGGTTTACAATTCATTTCGCGCGAATGCTTTCGGTAAAAGATAAATAGCAGGGCAAGATGGGTTCTTCGGCCTTGGTCGAGCAACCAGTGTAGGAAAATGAAAACATGAATTCAAACTACTTAAAAATTGACTTGGTGTCACATCCTGCTTGTGTTGAGGAATTGGGTAAATTTGGTGTGCGGAAGCAAAATTAAGAATGTTCTGGGAGAACAATAGACGACTCTATTATAAAACAAGATTAATTTTAATTCTAAAAAATAAGCAATATAATAAGAAGATAGACACAAAGCAGTAATTTTCCTCAATATTGTTGCCATTTTTGTCAATGATTGACTCAACGTGCCTTCGAAACGATTCGCATGCCTTCAAAATAAATTCATCAGATATTTTATTACATTCCTCCTCAATAGGAGTTTTAAGTGAACCAATATTTGGAATGGAAGTTGCATTTGTTTTGTTTTCTAAACCGCCCTATATAGCGCTATCAAGGGTCTTAAGGTCTGGGCTTCTTTAATTGCTCTCCTCAAAGTTTTCTCGTAGACTTTCAATTCATTAGCGTCTTTTCTAATTAACGTTGTGGGGTCCTTTTTAATCGGCTTAGCAAGAGCAGTTAAAAAAGCTTTCTTTCGTTTTTTTTTTTGTCTAATCCTCCACCCACTTATCCTTAAAAAGCTCTTTTTCTTTGATTTGTATACAGTAGACAAAGAAACTTTGGGTAGGTTTTGGCGTTAAGCAAATCATAGATTCTTGGTCGTTTCTTATCTTGCTGACTTAAGTTGGGCTGAACTTCAATTTTTTTTTTTTAAGTGCTTAAATAATAGAGCTAATCATGAAAGTGTATTGCATTTTTTCCAAGAATTGGACTAATCAGACTGAAAAAAACGTTTTAAAAATTATTTCATATTTTGCTTCTACACCCTATATATACATAAGACATATCTTAATTTGACTATATCTTAAGGGTCGACTTATACATGAAATATATGAATTAAATACCTCCTGAGTAAAAACCAAGAACTGACCTATGCATTAGTCTTATAATTGATTCCTTTCTTCGTTAGAAGCAAACGTCTTACTCTACACAAGACCTTAATTTAAGATTTCTAGACTAAAATACATGAGTCGACTTATACACAAGACAATCATTTTCTTAGCTAAGACCTATGGATTGACCTATATAGGATGTGTATTATAAATAACTGAATTCTTTGCTAAAACCTAAATATGATTTTATACAGAAAACAGATAATAAACCAAGGATTTCTTCAGTAAAATCCAATATGAGGTCGGTAAAAAATTATAATTGAAATCCAAGCTTTCCCGATTTATGTTTTTCTTTTACTTCTAGTAATCTACAGTGGTTCTCCCTCTCTCTCTCTCTCTCTCTCTCTCAATGATACAGACCCCATCTCAGGATAATATTTGCCCTTCTCTGTTTACATACGGTCTGCAGTACCAGATATTTACACCCCAGATTTTATGCCTTTCTTATATTCCTCGAGTTTATTTTTAAGAAATAAAAATAATCAACTTTAATACTATAAGGCTTTAGAAATTTTGAAGTTTATGATATGTAGGTTTTTTTAAGGCTATTAGAAAAGATTCAATTAAAAAAAAGATTTATTTTTTACAAAAAAGAAAAGGATTCAAATATTGCTTTATTTACTGGGTTTAATGGTATATCAATCTTTGAGGGTTATTAAATGCCAAAGCCCTCTTGGTAAAAAGAATAGCAGAGATATTATTTTACTCACAAATTTCCCACGGGTATTAATCCGAAAGTGAAGGTAATAGTACACCTAGAGTTCGAACTCTCTTACTTCGAGTTCGTAGCCCAAGCACTTTAGCTGTTACGCCACAGGGACTCCAATTTGGCGGGATTATGAATGCGCCCGATTAAGATATGAGGCATAGAAACAATTTATTTGAATATATCTGATTTTTTATTTTTTTTTACTTAGAACAAAAAGCATTGGTTTCATATTCATGTCTACGTCATGCATCACTAAAAGTATCCTTTTCAAACATTTAATAGATATTTCATTTATCTGGATCCAAAACAGATTCCGATACCTTCCGGTCAACACTTTATATTAAGACGAATTTATTGGTAACGGCTTAGCACTTAAAGATATTCGGCTTCTTGCATCTACTCAGAAATTTCTCGAGAGGTTAAGGCATCTTCTTCTTTCTTTCTTTCTTTCTTTCTTTCTTTCTTTCTTTCTTTCTCTGATTTCTGATCGATTTTAACGGCATATCAACATGTCTGGGGTTATTTCATGCCTACAGGTTAGGGAATTGCGTGCATAGTACATCTATATTTACATTTTTTGTGAAATTTCTTTAAAAATTTAGAGGGGTTCACACACGGATATATGATATCAAGTATTCCTCTCTAATATAAATAAATGGAAAAATTATTTATTTCACCCATCGGTGGGATTTTAATTGGTACTACCACTGTAAATGAGAGTGGACCTGAGAATAATGGCAATTTGAGGGTACTCCACACTCCCAAGAGCTCCAGAACTAGAGCCTCACCATCGGTTACAGTTTAATCTCATACTTAGGACTCTCTCTCTCTCTCTCTCTCTCTCTCTCTCTCTCTCTCTCTCTCTCTCTCTCTCTCTCTTATTAAAGCGTTTAATTCAAGAAACCCTGCCGACAACGCATGTAATTGAAGGTGTGACACATTCGAACGATGTATAGTTAGGTATGTACGTTTTATTAATATATAAATTGTTATTGACTTTTTCCTCTTTTTTCCTTTTTTTATTATTCTGTTTCTCCCCCAACGAATCAAACAGTTGATGCAAGGTGAAAGAATGCATGTTTGGAGTGAGCCAAGTGACATCTTATTAGCGTTGCGTCGGTATCTTGATTTGACTTGTAGGGATTTGGCACGAACGCTAAAGAAGTCAGGCGTTTCATTAGATTTACCATTTTAATATAAGGAATCGACAGCAGTCTCAGTCCAGTTGGCCTTGAGGGTCTCTGACCAAATCAGTTTATGACAACCAATAATCCTAAGCAAACTGTCTGACCCTTAAATTTGATGTGTGTATACGCACTTACGATTGCACACACATACAAAAACGCAGATAGATAGATAGATAGATAGATAGATAGATAGGAAAAAGCCAAAATATTTAAAAAAATATAGGCGTATGAAAGAAACAGAGTGAGATAAAACAATCATAGATAGATAGATAGATAGAGGTCAGTATATAAAAAGATATTAGCGTATGAAAGACAGAAAGAGAGTGTGATAAAAACATCCTGAGATAGATAGATAGATAGATAGATACTGAGACAGAAAGATGCGAACATTCAGAGAAAGAAAGAAAGAAAGAAAGAAAGAAAGAAAGAAATATTGGATATAGATTAAATAAATGAAAGGACGAATATATTAAGATATCGGGGGTGGGGGTTGTTATTGTTTTTTTTTTTTTTTTTTTTTGTCTTTTATTTTTTCGACTTTTATTCCCCATGAAGGTTGATAGGCCAGTAAAAAGCAAACAATCTAAACCAAGAAAGAAACTTTTATTCGCCGCAGCTTGTTCAAAGATAAAGATTTAGTGCTCGGTATCCTATTGAAAATACCATTACACTAGGCCTACCTAGTTTCGATTTCAAAGATATCCTTCCCCTAGACCTGAAACCCACCAAGGTTATTGACTTTTTATCCAGATTTAGAAGTACAACAATAGCCTTGTGCCAGGTCGACCGTATGAATATCTGTACTTACCCATACTTCTTACACTTTATTAGCATACGGTTTAACTTCACATTTCTCTTTTTATTAATCACTTGGGCAAATCACGTAGTCATTGATTGATCCTATCTATCCAAGATTCGCAGCCTGTCCCTTATTCTCTCTTTTTAGTCAATTTCCAAACTGCTCCTCTATCAACGTAGAGCCAACTCGTCCAATGTGCCCATCTGTCAAGTAAATACGCATCTCAGCTGTGGCTATTCCGTGTAGAGAAAGCTGTGAATGATTAATTGTAACATAAACCAATTTTGCCAGTGAGTCGCAACTTTAAAATGGAGACTATGATAAGATCTAATTGCATGCATAGCACACTGGTTAGAAGCTTTGACCAAACACCAAGTTTTATTTTAAATGATTGTGGGTTTTCTTTTGTTTGTTAGTTTTTCTTTCTTCTTTTTTAATGCGTGAAACTGGGAGAAACAAAGGTGCCCGTGGTGTAATGGTTATCGTCGTAGGAAATGGACACGGCGATACGAGTTCAAATCCGGGACGAGACTGATTACATTTCACATAGCACTAATACCCTTGGGAAAGGTATGAATCCAATTATTCTCCCTCCAGCTATGGGTAAATAGTAGGGCAGACTGGTTCTTCAGCCTTGGTGAAGCAACTAGTCTAGGAGAAGAAAAACTCTGAATTCAAACCTGTTAAACTCCGCTTAAAATTGACCTTGTGTCATATCTCGCCCGAGCGGAGGGATAGGTAAATAAAGAAACAAATGAGCTAAGGCAGGTGGGAAAATCACTACTTGGCCGCTAACAAAACGGCTGGAGAAAAAGCTAGACGGCAATTACACAAGAATACTGCGAGCAATACTGAACAAGTCCTGGAGGCAACACCCCACAAAGCATCAACTATACGGCCACCAAACTCCCATCACGAAAACTATCCAAGTTAGACGAACCAGACATGCAGGACACTGCTGGAGAAGCAGGAACGAGCTCATAAGTGATGTGTTCCTATGGACCCCCACGTATGGCCGAGCAAAAGCAGGACAACCAGCTCGATCATACATACAGCAGCTCTGTGAAGATACAGGATGTAGCCCTGAAGACCGGCCAGAGGCGATGAACGATAGTGAGAAGTGGCGAGAGAGGGTCAGGGATATCCGTGCTGGCGGCACGACATAATGATATATATATATATATATATATATATATATATATGTGTGTGTGTGTGTGTGTGTGTGTGTGTGTTTACCAACCCTTCCGACCAGGTCGGATATGATACAAGGTCAATTTATGCGGAGTTTAACAGGTTTGAATTCAGAGAGTTCCTTCTCTTAGACTGGTTGCCGAGCCAAGGGTTAAAAATCCAGTCTGCCCCACTAGTTACTTATAACTGAAGGGAAATTAACGGGATTCATGCCTTTCCTAAGGGTATTAGTGCTATGTGAAATGCCAGCAGCCTCGTCGAGGATTTGAACTCGTGTCGCCAAGTCCACTTCCTACGCCGATTACCATTCCATCACGGGCATGTGGTTCGTGTGTCCAGGAGAAGGAGAACTATATTCCAATCAATTAAACTCCGCTTAAAAATTGTCCTTGTGTCACATCCTGCTCGCGCTTATGGTTTGTGTAAATTATACACACATACACACATATATATATATATATATATATATATATATATATATATATATATATATATATATATATCAGTAGATTCTATAGATATAGTTAAACGGAGTTATTCAAATTGAGTGCTCAATGTAAAGTTTATGATATATGTAGACATATATAAATAAGCTTATCCTGAGCAAAATATCATTGAGAAATAAGAATATCAATAAGTATAATCGATCACAAATTTATTTCGCTCGTTATTGATGTATTCTTGAGATATACATAAATAAATCAATAATATATCTATATATCACCAGGTTTGAGTTTCCATCTAATTGCATTATATATATATATATATATATATATATATATATATATATATATATATATATATATATATAATATATATATATATATATATATATATATATATATATATATATATATATATATATAATCTCTAAGTCATGCAGATAGCATGGATTCTCTTGACTCTCTTTTACCATCTGACCCTGTTGGTTATCTCTCTTGACAGGTCCTCTAAACAGCATCCTGTGTCCGCACAGAACTGCTTAATATAAGTTTTTGCCTGTCGGCCAACACTAATATGTCTTTGTGTATGAGTCCGCGGGCTTAATACCGAAACGACTTCAGCTTTGAGGAATTCCCATTTTATTTTCTCAGACAGATCAAATTCCCTTATGGTCGATAACCTATCAATTGTAATCTATATGTATGTTGATATTGCTTTCTGTAAATGAGATATTGCTACTTAAGTATATGAACTGGTCTACTTATTTTAGAAGCTTGCCACTTAATGAAGAGATGGCGCCACCTAGATTGAAATTCATGAACTCTGTATCAGAAATACATCATCACTATTTTTATTCCAAATCTGCATTGTTTACGTACAAGTAACGTCAACAGATCTAATGAAAGAAAACGGTGTCTAACTAAAACAAGGCAAGAAGTAAAAGATATCCGGCGGAAACTATTTCTTGTGCAGACTACATGAATGATCTAGCGCTTCTCGTAAACAGACTTGCTTAAACCGCTTCTACATAGCCAGTAGCAAGCAGCAAAACGAATCGATCCTCACATGATTCGGATAAAACAGAGTTCATGTATTTTAATGATGATGATACCATCCGTATATATATATATATATATATATATATATATACCCATTTCTGCTATAACCAACGCTTTAAGTTCCTGGCCTGACTTAACTTAAAAACACGCATCCACACGCACACACATACACCCACACCCATATACACCCACATACTTACAACCACACATAAACGAAATCTTAACGGCTTTTTGTCTGCATTTTCTCGCATTTTCGATTTTCAATTTCATTCCATCTTCTTAACGGCCTGATGAATGTTGTTATAAACTTCAAGAAACCTTAGGCTGCAGAACAATATTTTCCATGGATTAAATATATATAATATATATATATATATATATATTAATTTATTATCATTATATATATAATATATATATAGACCGGCCTATTTGGATAATAGTTAGAGTGGTTGCAACGATCAGGGAGACATGGGTTTCAGTTTTAGGTTGAGTCATAACAAAAACTCAGAAAATGGTACATGATGCCTTCTTACTTAACACTCAGCATTACAAGTTACAGATAAAGAGTAAGTGAAGCAATTAGGGAAAGGAGTAAGTCCTCCTCTGCACCTCGATGTACTAGCGATTGAAAAGAGAGCCTTGGGGTTGCCCTCGACTATGGTCGGCCAACTTATATATATATATATATTACTTCTAAAATGTTGATCGGGTAAGCTAAGCAAAGTCGAACATGACCAATGGTTACTAAAGGTACTATTTACCAACCCCTCCGCTCGGGTAGGATATGACACAAGGTCAATTTTTAAGCGGAGTTTAACAGGTTTGAATTCAGAGTTTTCCTTCTCCTAGACTAGTTGCCTCAACAAGGCTGAAGAACCTAGTCCGTCCTACTATTTACCCATAGTTGGAGGGAGAATAAGGGGGTTCATACCTTTCCCAAGGGTATTTGCCCGAAAGTGAACATAATAGCGCGGCTGGAGTACGAACTCGCGTACTACGATTCCGCAGTTCATCGCTTTAACCATTACACCACGAGGACAATGGTAACCAATGGTTACTAAAGGTACTGAAAAGTTTACATCCTTACCAAGAACGGAATTGAATTTTTAGTTAGTTTTAAAGAATTTCTTTAAAGGTTAAAGAAATTCAAGGAACGTATGTTTAACTGCGGGATGAATATGCAAAATAGCATGTACGCTTCATGTCTCTACGACATTCGCTTCTTAGTTGGGCCGAGAACCTATTAAACATAATCTTGTAAGAAACTTGCAGCCAATTGCTAGATAAATCTAAGCTTACTAATAATTTATATTAAGCTTTGCCTACCATTGGCCGTCACGAAAAGATTACGTTAAATCTTCGTCTTCCTGAACATGACTTTTTACTTAGGTTCTAACTTTACATTGTCTAATACAAGATCGTTTGTCACGCCTACCACGTGACTCAGCTTTCCAAGCTTTCTACTATAACTTTTTACTTTCGACTTGAAAAAGTTGATCTTCAGATAAACAAAAAACTAACTTGGACTTCAATTTACAAAAAAGTAAAACCCAGTAGGCGATATTGTAGACAGTGGTGGATAATGCACATAAAAATAAGAAAACATGGAACAAATACACATCGCACGCCCCTATTTGCAATACGACTAATTAAAAGCAACAAAACATCACGATTTCCAATGTAGAACATCACAGTCAGATATGTAAGATTCAGATTTTGAGCACCGACTTATATTGCGAGATACACAGATAATTATTTCAGTGTTCTGGTTGGAGTGTCACGAAGCAATGACTACAGTTGCCCTACTGTTGTGAGGGAAAACAGAATGATGTACAAAAGCATTTTGCTCAGACCTTGGCATAAAAGATCTCTAAATAGGTAACAACGCGTAGACTGATTTTATTGATTGATTCTAATGGCATGTCAACCCGTCTAAGGTTATTTTTTGCCAAGAGGCTAGAGAATTGCGTTCATTGTACGTTGATATTTATATTTTTGTGTAGTTGTTTCTTAGTAGGTTTGTTTTTGGTGGCGGGGGAGCACACGGTCCAGCTGAATACGAATAATGTCTTAAACAGACCTATTGAACTTATAGGTGGGATACAACTAGCCACAACCACTCCGGGTCAGAGTGGACATGAGAGCAATGGCAATGAAGGAATACCACGTACTTCCATATCTCCCAAACAAGGGCAGATGCTGTTTGGAGGGTGGGTTCTTACCCCTCTTCAGGGGATACAATCAACAAATCTTAAGCTCTGTTGATAGGGCGATAAACTGGTTTTAATTTTTCATTTTCTATTTTTGAGATTGTATTGTTTGTTAAGAATTTCTTCACACTTATTAACTCATACAGCTTGAAAAAAAAAGTATATTTTTTTAAGTTCAGCTTCTTAAAATTGTCTTCAACTTTTATAATTTAAAGTCCAGCGTGTTTCAGAAATGTCTATATTATTTCAGATGTACAGGATGTTTCAGAAAAATTGATACCATCTCGTAACTTAATTTGTATGGTTTGGTTTGGTTTGTTGGGTTTTATGGCATATCAACTTTTGTGGGATTATTTAACGCCAAATCCATTTTATATAAATAAATAGTTCCATTTAAAACAATTCAGTTTAGCATGAGTACAGTTTTTAATTATCAAAAACATTTCTATTTCAAACTATTCAAGCAGTTATATATAACAATTAAGTTTAGCGTAAGTACAGTTTTATTGTCAAAAACAGTTCTATTCCAAATAATTCAGTTTAGCATAAGCACACAGTTGCGCGATATGATGATGATGATGATTTCGAGCTATTCAGTTTAGTCAAGCAGTTCTAATTCAGCTAATTCAGTTAAGTATAAGTACAGATTTTGTTTAGACTCAGTTAAATGTCAAAAAAGTTCTATGTTAAACAATTCAGTTTAGAGTAAATACAGTTTCAATATCAAAAAACAGTTCTGTTTGAAATAATTCAGTTTAGCATAAGCACGCAGTTTAAATGTAAGTACGGTTTAATTGTCAAAAACATTTCTATTTCAAGCTATTCAGTTTGATCAAACAATTCAATTGAGCATAAGTATGCTGTTAGTTCTATTTAACCCATAGATAGGGTCCTATCAGGTGCTACCACTCCGGGCCAGAGTGGACCTGGGAGCAATGGCAATAAAGGGGTACCCTGCATTCCCCCAAAGCTCCAGCATTGCTGGAACCTCACCATCAGATTGTTTAGTGTCATATCCAGGACACTCGTTGGGGGGGGGTCTTACGCCTATGAAAAGGTGCAGTCGTTGTATTCTACAACCCCAGCCGACTGGGCAAAACTTAATTTGTATAAACAACTAAAAATTTCATGTTGAATGTTTAAACGCGCTTCCTTTTCCAGTGAAGAACGTTTCTGTACAAGAAAAGAAAAAAAAACATAAATCACTGAATATAAAATTTTGACTTGTTTCTACACATGCAGTAAAAATTTGAAATCATTTGAACGAGAATTTGTCAAGTTAAAAGATTACGAAATGATATTAGTTTTTCTGAAACACCCTGTACAACATTTTTAAACTGAAGTTAAAAAGGTAAAGAAAAAAAAGAATTTAAACACTAGCTATTTATAGGGACACACATCCAGCGAGCACCTATATGACGAAATTAAACATTCATGCTTTCAACTCCTCAAAGAGAACCATGTGTTCGCATGATTCATTGTTTATTGAAAAATGGCCGAAAGTCTTTCACAATAACTTTTATCTGTATAATTTGTATATACAGCAATGTAGCTTTATTTCATTATTCCCTAATCAGAGCTAAAGATCTGGTCTCCCAGGGGAAATAACTTTATGTAAACAAATGTTATCATTTCTTGTCAATAACGGTCTATAATTTTCTTTCTGTGCATTTTGTTGGTCGTTATTCTTTGGAATTGGATGGGATGATGAAATGTATATGTATGTTTGTATGCAAATATCATTGTCTAGACTTGTACACATCTCTTTTATGTATCATCATCATCATCATCAAGTCACGAAGCTAGCACGTGTTTCCCTGACTCTCTCACGCCATTCGTCCCTATCATCTATCGCTCCGTACGGACAGAGGGTGTAATATCTTATGTATACTTTCAATGAATGGACGTACATCTAGGGAGGCGCAAGTAGATTAACGGTTATAGTCGTAGAAAATGAATTTTTATCATTAATGTTTTTCGGACTATTGTCTTCATCTTTATTGTTATTTCCACAACGTCGTAGAAAATGAAACTTGTCTACTCGAGTTCAAATCCTGGACGAGGCTGTTTGCTTTTCACTTAGCGCTTATGCCCTTGGAAAAGATATGTAAATAGTAGGGCAGACAGGAAAACTCTGAATTAAAATTAAAGGTGGCAGAGGTGCTTTTCCCGTTAGTCTACCTCCTAAATCATTTTTCTATCTATCGATTCGTCCATCTTACGATCTATCTTATGATCAGTATTGCGAGCATGCTGTTTGTGCGAAGTTAATGCAAAGGTATTTTCTTAATAAATGAATCCACTCTTTTTCTTTAGCTCTAGTTAAATGAGTAAAAAGTTTTGCAATCTTTTGGTAGTATGTCAGGTACAATTCGACAGCGCTGGATGCTTTTGCCTAAGTTGTGAAGGTGAAAAAACACTCTAGACTGTGAGATGCCAAACCCGCCTGATACTCACCGAATGCTACTCAGTGGATTGATCTCTATGGTTTGGAGTACGATCTCGGAAACCACAGTTTTCGGCCAACCTGGCCCTGCCTGATTATCGACGTCCTCACAACCGGAGATTTCTTGAATCATCTAGTTGCTGTATTGTGATCAACTACTCCTTCGCCTATCACCTAACAAATGTTTTTGGCTGCGTTTGCGACGTTATAGCCTAGATCAAACTCGAATAATATGTTCCCAAATTAGAAAGGATGAAAAGTTCATATGATGACGTCATATCTGCTGTTGATGACTTTATCTTACCAATGGGATCCAAGCACTGAAATACTGATGGAAGAAGTTAGGGGACGCTAAAATGAAATATGTTTCGCCCCATTCCATGAGAATATCTTGGTCAGCCTTTGAACTTTTCAGCCAACCTTCGTACGTTGCACGTTTATATGTACAGCTTTCAACACAGAATGAAGCAATACACAACTTTTCAGCGCACCAAATACCACGATAATACCAATGACAGCGAGTACACTACCATTGCAAAATTCTTGACTCGCTCTAATAGTTGAGTAGACTAGGTTCTCAAAGTGTGGTTAAGTATCTGGTCAAAGAGACGACTACAGCTTAGGAGAATTTCTGTTTTATTTTATCAGTGAGATCAGATTCCCATAAGGCCGATACCCTACCAATAAAAATCCATATGTCCGTGGTGCATTCAATAAGTTTCCAGACATTTTTTTTGTACAGGCATTGAAAATTGTTGTAGACTCTTGAAAATTCAGTATGTTATTGCTATACATCTTATGAGATGACGGACCAATTTTTATGATTTCAGGTTTAAATCAACAGCTACAGCAGCAATTGGAATACACCCTACTAAACACTGATTGTCACAGCTGGTGAATTTCAAGAATCCAATCTGACACTATAAAAAAACGATATGCAATAAAATTCTGTTTTAAACTTGGAAAAATGACACAGAAACGTATAGAATGCTTCAGACTGCTTTTCGACATTCTTGCATGAATCGAGCATCAGTTTTTGAGTGTCATAAGAGATTCAAGGAAGGCAGGGAGTCTGTGAGGGATGATGAGAGTTGTGGGAGAAATAAGGAAGTCAATACACCACAGTTGATTGGCTAAAGGGTTAGGGTTAGAGTTACTATGTTGACGTTTTAAGGGAGTTCAGGAAGAGATTCCTTGGGAAGAGGCCAGCACTCTTCAAATCGGGTCAGTGGCATTTCCACCAGGACAATGCACCAGTCCATAACTCCATCCTTGTCACAGACTATTTGACTAAGATGGGCATCAAGACAGTTCTTCAGCCTCCCTATAGTCGAGACCTTGCTCCCTGTGACTTTTGGTTATTCCCTAAGCTCAGAGGCTGTCGTTATGAGACAATTGAGGAGATGAAAGAGGCTGTGACGAAGGTCATTGACACGCTCACACTAGAGGATTTCCATAGGGGCTTCCAGAATTTGTTGGAATGGTACAAGTACATTGCAGCCGGAGGAGATTACTTTGAAGAGGACTAGAGTTTCATGTGTGTACTATCAATAAAAGTGCCCATACAAAAAAAGTCTGGAAACTTATTTAATGATCCTCGTATGTTGACATTGCTTTCTGTAGAAAGTTAACATAATAGAGCAACTAGAATTCGAACTCGCATACTAAAATGTCGGAGTTCGGCACGTTTACCACATTCCACGGGAAAACCCCCTTTTCAAAATTTTATTGATAAAAGATTGCTACTTAAGTACATAATTCTTGATAACTTATTAATTTATATTGGTTTGGTTTCTTTGTTTAATGGCATATCAACCTTTGTAGGTTACTTAATGCCAAAGCCATTCTCCTAGAAGAACAGTAACCGTGCTTTTTAACCTATAGCTGGGAGGATAAGGGAGGTTTCATACCTTTCCCATGGGTATCTGTCCGAAAGTGAACGTAATAGCGCGACTAGAGTACGAACTCGCTTACTACGATTCCGCAGTCCATCGCTTTAACCATTACACCCCGAGGACACCCGTTAATTTATATATTTGTATTTGGGAGAGCAACGAATTTTGTTTTGGTACCTTTATTAAATGGCATTGTGGGATACTATATGCAAAAGCCATCCTAGTAAAAAAACAGTAGTAATACCATTTAACGTATAACCGGCGATTCATTCCCTTCCTAAAAATCTTCATTCGAAAGTGAACGTAATAGAGTGGTTGGAGTTCGAACTCACTTAGTTCGAGGCCGCAGCCCAACCACTTTAGATAATGTGCTATAAAGACTCCGGCTTGGTGCAGTTATGAATGCGCCTGATTAAGATACGAGGCATAGAAAGAATTGATTTAAACATAATAAACTAATCTGTCATGTTATTGTTGGGGATTTTGGGGTTTGTTTGGGGGTTTTTTTTGTTCATAGAACAAAAAGCATTGGCCTTGTTTCATGTCTTCGCCACGCATCGATGTTAAAAATGACACTTTTCTATCATTTAATAGGTATTTTAATTGTGGTCCAAAACCACAGATACACCTTCTTTCCACTCTACACTTTATATTTAGTCGCTTTCATTGGTACCAGACGTTGGCTCAATGGTTAGAGTGTTCGCTAATAGCCCGGGAGACCTTGGTTCAATCCCAAGTCGAATCATACCAAAAACATGTACTTGATTCCTCTTTGCCTTAATACTCAGCATTATATGGTACGAATCTATGGTTAAGTGGGTTTATCTTGGGAAAGGAGTAATGTCCCTTTATACTTTGGTGTAGTAGCTATCGAAAAGGGAGCCTTCGGGTCACCGTCGACTGCGTTCGCCGATTTTACTACTTATTGGTACCAGCTGAGCTCTTGAAAATCTTTTTTGGCTTCTTAAACCCAATCAGTCTCAAATTTCTCAAGAACTTAAGACATCCCTGGATCTATCTATGATTTCTGATTGATTTTAACGTCATATCAACCTGCCTGGGGTTATCTTATGTCCTGAGTTTAGTAAATTGTACATTTAATTTAACACTTTTTGTATAGTTTCTTAAGAATTTTGGTGTGGTTTGGTACACGGTTATGTGATAACTTTTATTGGCCAAGTTGGCTGGGGCTCAAAATACACAGACTGTATCTTTACTGAGGTGTAAAACTCCCCAACGACTGTCCTTATTATGACACTAAACAATCTGATAGTGTGGTTCCAGTAATACTGGTGCTCAGGGGAATGCGGAGTACCCCTTTATTGCCATCGCTCCCAGTTCCACTCTATCTGTAGGTTAAATAGAACTAAACAGTGTACTTATACTAAATAGAATTATTTGAAATAGAACTGTTTATATGTATAAAAATGAATTTAACATTAAATGACTTACAATGGTTGATATGCCATAAAACTAAACCAAACCAAACTAAAACCACTGTGAATGAGAGTGGGTCCGTGTCTGATAGTATTCCTCACTTCCTAGAGCCCCGGAACTGGATCCACACCATCAGATATAGTTGAGTGTCATACTCAGAACACACTATCTCTCTCTCTCTCTCTCTCTCTCTCTCTCTCTCTCTCCCAACGTTTAGCAATATATAGATATTTAGTCTTACCGTAAACTATAATAAAATTGTAATACATACCTATCTGGCATTCCAATTGTAAGGTGATTCTTTAAAAAAAGACCAAGATTGGTTTATATTAAAGTTTCGAGTGGGTGTCCTCGTGGTGTAATGGTTAATGTGATGGACTGCGGAATCGTAGTAAGCGAGTTCGTACTCCAGTCGCGCTATCACGTTGACTTTTGGGCAAATACCCTTGGGAAACGTATGAACCCCCTTATCCTCCCAAGCTATAGGTTAAATTGTACCAGTACTGTTCTTCTAGGAGAATAGCTTTGGCATTAAATAACCTACAAAGGTTGATATGCCATTAAACAAAGAAACCAAACCAAACCAAAGTAAAATTTCGGATTAGTATTCGTATTTGATTGCATCGTTTATTTTTAGCCACAATCTTGTTTACCCCAGCGTGACGTTCGGAATACGACGTCGTGTCCATCTTGAGATCTCAAATAAGCTCTCTAACTCCTAAAAAAAGAGTGAGTAATAGATGTGAGACGGGCACCGTTTACCAAGAAAGAATGATATATCTTTTACAGCTAGAGGGGGAGAGGCAGATTCCACCAAAACACCAGTTCTTGCTATTAATTAGAACCCTCTTCAAGCAATAATCTAACAAGCTCTGAAAGTTTACAGATTAAAAATGACAAAGTTTAAGCTATACGGACAGACATTTCGTGAATTACATTAAAATGAACGATTTCCTTGCTCTGGTGTAACATTGCCAAATACTGATGCATATGCAAAAATGCCAATATATCACTTCCCCGTTCAGATGTCATTACTAACTTCATCTCTGGTGGTGTAATGGTTAGCAAGCTCGACTAATAAGCCTGCATGAGTAAGTTCGAGTCTCATTGGGTGCCCCTTTCATATGGCCTTGTGCCACATCTAAGTAAAATGCTTAGTAAATTACAGCCTAAAATTAGCGATGGGCGCAAGCTCGACTAGTAAACCTTCATGAGTGAGTTCGAGTCTCATTGGGTGCCTCTTTCATATGGCCTTGTGCCATATGCTTAGTAAATTGCTTAGTAAAATGCTTAGTAAATTGCAACCTAAGATTAGCGAAACTATTTTCGGGCTGCTGGTGTTTAATCTTTTCCGCAAGATATTGTGAAACCTAACAAATTCATTTAGAACCTCACAATTCATATCTAGATCTGCTAACAACTAAGCTGTGTCTTAAGGAGTTCAAAATTGATAAAATGAATCTGATGTGACGAATAAAAAATGTCCCAAAAGAAAGACTGTAGTAGCATCCACCGTAAGAATACAGTAATACTAAAATCTCATCACGTTCTGCCACAAACGATTATATTGTCAACGAATTTTAGTCAAACCGTCCGACAATCTCTCAGCTATGGAAGCTATCAGAATTGAGATATTAAATTATCGCCTAATGGAATTACTTTAAAGTGAAAAATTCGAATCGTTTTATTTTTCAAAAACCGGAGCATTGTGTAGGGGTTTAAAATTTTTGTGTTTAGTTATATTTATTTATATTTTCATACATTTTTCTTTTTCCTTTTTTTATTTTTGTTTTCTTTCAATTTCTTTTTCAATTTGCTCTTTATTTATTTATTTATTTATTTATTAGTTTATTTCTACTTTTTTTTCGTTTTTTTCTTTCTTTTACTTTCCTGTTTTTCTTTTCTTCTATCTGTCTTTATTTTTCTTTCTTCCTTGGTTTCATTTTTTTATTATTCTTTCTTCTTTGTTTTAGCTTTTTTCCTTTCATTTCCTTTCCTTTCTTTTTATCTTTTCTTTTTTCCCTATTTTTCTTTTTCCTTTCTTTCTTCTCTTCATTTTTCTCTTTTTTCCTTTTCTTACTTTCTGTTTTTCTTTTCTTTTTTCTCCTTTTTCTTATCTTCGTTCCCTGTTTTCATTTCTTTTTTTTTTCTTTATTTTTCTTGTTTGTTTTCTTTCATTTCATTCACTCTTTTTCATGCCTTTTCCGGTTTTTCTTTTATCTTTCTTTACTTTTTTCTTTTAATTTTCTTTTCTTTTTTTTTTTTTTTTTTTTTTCTTTTTACGGTTTTGGTGTTGCAGATACGAAAATCAGTTTGAGACTTTCTCATCCAAACATTTTTTTTTATATTTCGATACTTTTCCTTTCCCCTTTTTTCCTTCCTTCTTTCCTTTTTTTCTTTATCCTTTCCTTCTTTTTTCTTTCTTTTTTCTTTTTTGCATTATTTCCTTTTTCCTTCTTTTTTTCGCTTCCTTTTCTTTCATTTTCTCTTTAACTTTTCTTTTATCGTTCTTTTCCTTTTTTTCTCTCTCTTTCTTTCTCTCCAAGAATGAAAGTCATTTTGAGACTTAACAATTTAATAAATCTATTTATATTTTTATGTTTTTTTCTTTATCTTTTTTTTTACTTCGTTTTCTTCCTTTCAGTTTTCTTTCTTCTTACACTGTTTCTCTTTATTTTTTTTTCCTTTTCCTTTACTTTTTTACCTTTCTTTCCTCTCATTCCCGGTTTATCTTTCATTTTCTTTAATTTTCTTGCTTTTTTTCCTTTCTTTTTTTTTCTCTTGCTTTTCCTTCAAGTATGAAAGTCATTTTGAGAATTACTCAGCTTAAAATATTTTTATTTCCTTTTTTTCTTCTTGATTTTCTTTCTTTCTGTTTTTCTTTTTTCCGTTTTTCTTTCTTTCCGTTTTACTTTTCTATTTTTTCCTCTCTCTTCTTTTCTTGTTTTCTTTCTTTTCCTCTTTTTACTTTCTTCTTCTATTTCTTTTTTATTGCTTTCTTTTTTTTCCTTCCTTCTTTCTTTTTCTTTTTTTTTCTTTTTCGTTTATTCTTTTTTTTCTTTTCTCCCTTTCTTTTACTTCCTTTCCATTCGTCTTCTTTCTTTCTATAGCTCTTTTCTTTTTTCCTTCTTTTTCTTTCTCTTATTTGCATTTTTTTTTCTTTCGTTCATTTTTTTGTTTTGTTTTGTTTTTATTTTTCTTTTGGTTTTTTTCTACGAAGAAAAAAAACGTTTGCGAGAGGTAAAAGGAGGAAATTGTGGGAAAAGTGCTTCTATAAATTGCCCTCCCACCTCTCCTTTCTTCTACGCTTTTTATAAATGTATATGGCTCATCATTGTGTTTGTCATTTTATTGTTCGCTCTGGTGAAGATGGCTCCAGTTGGTACTGAAAGTACTTGGGAAATTGCGCCTTCCTAAATTGATTTTATCCAAAAATCAAACAACTCATACTAAGACTTGAACGGATTAAAGATAAAATAGGCAGACACAAAGTGTCTATTCTGTTCTTATTTGCCTAATGGGTAAAGCGTTCGCTAATGACCCGGGAGATCAGGGTACAATCTTAGGTGGAGTTATTCCAAAGACTCAAAAATTGGCACTTGATACCTTCTAGCTTAACACTCAGCATTAAAAGGTACGTATCAAGGGTAAATAGGAAGAATTCATGGAAAGTAGTAGCACCCACCCCTACACCTTGGTGCATTAGCTATTAAAAACAGAGCTTTCGGGTCGCCCTCGACTATGGTCACCAATTTTACTTATATATATATATATATATACAAGGTGTCTCAAAATAGATGTAACCCATTAATATGATAATTGTTTATTTCTGAGACTAGTGCAATGGCGGTCATTTGGAACACGTCCTGTAAAAAAATGCACTTTTTGAGCTGCAAACATCAGATCAATGTTTTGTTTTTTATTTTAATTATTATTATATCAGTTTCCAAGACATGCAATCTTATTTTGGGTTTCTTGTCTCGGTAATAAATCATTATCAAAAGAATTGGTTGCATCTATTTTGTGACAGATTTGACTGATTTTGTCTCCAAATAAATAATGACGCCAATTTTTTTCCTCTCTTGTCCAAGGCATGGTAATCAAGGATAAACAAATCTTTTAAATATATTATTTTCAAATCTAAACCAAAAGAGGACACAACATTATTATTAGTAGAGTTATTAGCAGACACATGATTCCCATTTATATTGAGACTCTCTCTCTCTCTATATATATATATATAATGAACTCTTACGTTGATTTCTACTTATAAAAGCACAACAGTTCAGTTGAAGATATTAATTACTGGACTACATTAATAGGTGATTATTTTATACAGGTAGAAACCTGTGTAGAACCACCAACTTTTTTTTGAATAACAAAGTAATGATTGACAGAATTGCCAGATTTTTTCTATACAACATTTCTTGTTTTGGCGGTGATTTTTGTTTTGTTTTTTGGGGGTGGGGGGATTTTGATTGTTACTTTTTTCTTTTTTAGACTGGTTGCCCTAGCAGAGCTAGAGAGTCTAGTGTGACATACACACTCATATGTATAGTGTGTATTTTTAAAACCGTGATTTAAATCTAATTTAAAACCTATTCTTTAGTACAAGCTCTTGAGTGAATGACATTTTCGTGTATTACTATCAAATCTTCACATGCTTGTAGCGATCAAATAAGGTAGATGCTGAAAGGTTCTCATCCTAACCAATAAACAAATGACTTAGACCCATAGAGCTACTCGCTATTCCCAATATTCATTCCAAAGTTTTACATATAGTTTTTTTAACTTTCTATTATCAAGTTTAGGACGTTTGAATATCATGCTACGTTAAGCGTCACTCCAGCATGAGGGCCTTCGGTGTGGTTTTTATGTGATTGTACGCAGGTGGGATAATTTATGGAGGGAACGAATAAGAAAAAAATAGAAAATAATGCAATAGTCCGGGTCCTTCGAAAAGATTGATCATGTTCTGTAAAGGGCGTTTGGGGAAATCGATATGAATAGAATGAGATAAATATGTCTATTCACACCTATGAACTAAACAGATTTTATTACAATAAGCAAACATAGATAGATAGATAGATAGATAGATAGATATTGAACAGGCTGAGAAAGATGATATGTTGTTAAGATGATCGGTAAAAATAGATAGACAGATTGCGATTGCTAATGATCCTAACATAGATAGATAGATAGATTCATACATACATACATACATACATATTGAACAGGCTGAGAAAGATGATATGTTGTTAAGATGATCGGTAAATATAGATAGACAGATTAAGATTGCTAATGATCCTAACATAGATAGATAGATAGATAGATCATTACATACATTATTCCTATTTCTGAATATATTTAATAGCAAGCATAACTTGCTAACGCTTGTTCCCGGACAGGATTCAAAAGCCACTGATCATCATTCCTGTTCCGATGAAGAAAAGTGAACAAACACGTTATATTTTATTACTTTGTGTTTTCTATCAAAGACCCGCCTTTATCGTGGGGCTTCCATTCGTCATTAGAGAGAGAGAAGAAAAGTTCTCTCGCCATCTTTAGTTCCATAGACCGAACGGACTCAAAGAAAAGTTAAAGCCAGAAGCCTCTCAGATGTGTCTCTTTGTTTCTCCGTTTCATTTAAAAGTTTCAAATCTAAGTAGAAAACCTAGCATTATGCCTTTGCTCACGTGTTTATATCAACCAATCGAAATCCATTTTTTTTCTTTTAGAAGTATCGTTGACGTTAACTCATGTTTTCAATTGACTGAATGATTTCAGCTGCACGTTAACCCGTCTTGGGTTATTCTATAGCTGTATGTTAGGAAAGCACGTACATTCTACACAAATATCTATATTTCTATCTTATTTCTTAAGAGTCTTTTTTCTTTCTTTTATGATATTTTGGGGTTTGGGGGGGAGCTTTTGTGGTGGTGGTTATTTGCATGGTTATAGGAGGTATCACACAATAACTGATGTTTATACAACAGTATTGCTTCTAACAAAGCCTTCATCAGATGATGACTCTGGGTTCAGACATAATTTCGGGGCCGAAGCATCATTACCACTAACCCAGAGCGCCCCATCAGTATCTCACGACACCACCAAACATTGTCAGATTTTTGTCGCTCTATGGGATTGCCAGATCCACGCTGATGCAGTTAGAGCCTTATCTTGGATCTTTTCCATGTATTTCCTCTTGTCTGATGGAGGAAGTCCAAGATTAGTCAAGAAAACGGAGGGTGAATTGGCAATAAAACCCCTTCATCCGACTTCGATAGGAAATACATTTGTTGTCCAGTCATTTATATGTTATCATGTATGCCTATCTAATACAAATAATTTGTCTCTAGTTATACAGTCTCAAGTATTCCTATTTTTTACACGTGCACAATTATTTAGTTTTACATGAACATTTATAAGGTTTAAAGTAACTGTTTCGATGAAATAATTCATTATACGAATCAAGTATTCTTATCAAATACAAATAATTTTAAAACAGATCCATTAGAGCCCTTAATAGAACCAAAAACAGGTGATAGATAGATAGATAAATAGATAGATAGGGTATTGCATGCATTTTTCCTATTTCTGAATATATTTTATTAAATATATTCATATTCATAACTTGCTAGGACTTGTTCCCGGACAAGATTCAAAAGCCATTGATAATCATTCCAGCTTGGGTGAAAGTAATGTCAATGAAGGGGTACTCAAAACTCCCCGAATCTCAAGAAGTGGAACCTCACCATCAGATTTAATTTCATACCCAGAATTTTCATTTTGCAGGAGGGGTACACTCAGTTGGGGACGAAGTCAGTGTATTCTTAGCCCCAACGTGTGTGTGTTATGTAATGTATTCAGTTTTTCATATATCGAAAATAATTTTATATATCAATTTATATTGACATTAATATTTTTATTTGATATATCTATTTATCTAGTCTATTATATTCTATTCATTTATTGATGTATCTATTTATTGATATATGATATTTATAATAATATATAACATAATATACATGGATTTATTGGTATATAATATTCATCGATATATCAATTTATTCATTCTATTGTATTCTTTACAGGGAACACCATTGGCAATTGAACCAACTATAGAAGCACATGATCCGGACTATACATTCAACGAGACAATCAAGTTATCATTTGATGGTAAGTAAAATATTACATATCTTCTATTGCTGTACAACGGTATATAACCTTCAGCTTTTATTTATGCATCGTTGCATTGAATATCCTTTAATTTCAGTAGAACCAGACATATATCAGTACGTAAAAGGCGCCGTAGAAGATTCACAGCCGCCATTCTAGTTTTGTCTAAAAAAGACAAAGCAGAAAAGATGTCTGATCATATAATTCATACAATGAATATGCAATATTCTGTTTAATTGGTCGAAAGTTTATTTTGTTTCTTTTCTTGCTATACATATTTGAATGATTTCGAATCAAGTTTAATCAAATGGATTCGAAATACAGATAATATATCCATCTCTCTCTCTCTGTCTCTCTCTCTCTCTGTCTCTCTCTCTCTCTCTCTATATATATATATATGTGTGTGTGTGTGTGTGTGTGTGTGTGTGTGTGTGTGTGTGTGTGTGTGTGTGTGTGTGTAAAAATGTAAACAAACGGCTGCAGTTGTTACTACATAATACCTTAAAAATTCCCTTAGCCAAACGTGGTACGCTTGTTGACCGAGCGGTCTGGGACTTAGTCTAACGTAAAGTTGGATGGGTTTCGAGCGTCCTACGTGTTTAGCCACACTAAGGATTCTGATAGAACGAAACAGTCTGTCTGTTGATGACTATATATATAAATATATATATAGAGAGAGAGAGAGAGAGATTTCAATTTAGAAATGAATTTTTAGAAACTTGCTAGGTTTTTTTTTCGTTATATCAAGAGATAGAGACAGGTATACGTGCTAAGATTAAAAAAAAAGATATCTAGTTATACCCCTCAATAAAAACGAATAAAAAGTGTTTTGTTCGCTTTATATCTAGTTTTATCAGAAATGACCAACAAGACAAAGAAAGTTTTTTTATGTTGGAAATCCTTATTTATTTCCTTGTTATTGATGGTTTAAATGTGCAATATATATATATTGACTCAGGGACAATTTCTAAGTGGATTTTAACAGGATTTAATGAAGAATTTTCTTTCGGCTACACGCGCTGCCATACCAAAGTTAAAGAATTCAGTCAGACCTACTATTTGTGTATAGCTAGAGGGAGAATAAATCGATTATATCTTTTACTCTAAGTGAAATGCAAGCAGCCTTGTCCAGGATTTGAACTCGACTTACCGTGTCCATTTGCTAAGTCGATAACCAATATATATATATATATATATATATATATATAGCACTTAATTCAAAACCTGGGGAGTGTTGTTTAGAAGAATCTGTGGCCCACTGATGAATTATTCTTCTTTTATCGACTTATCAAAAAATTGTGCCTGGTTCTAAAGAAGCCTTCACCACTAATACCTGTGTATGTATTCCAACTGTTCATGTCTTTGACTGAATAGTTGGACCCTCATACTCCATCAGGATTGATGTAAGACCACACCTGTGCTCACACACACACACACACACATATATATATATATATATATATATAACAGAATTAGTACAGTATAAAACCACTTTATATATATATATATATATATATATATATATATATATATATATATATATATATTTATAAAGTGGTTTGATACTGTACTAATTCTGTTATAAAAAGATTTATGTTGCAAAATGACACATTGCTATTATTCTCATTCAGCAGAGTAAGAATGATTCTGTCGACGAGATAAACCATTAATTACAAGTTTAATGGTTCAAATTTCTTCAACATTATACTTACTTTGTCTTATAATTGTAGCAGTGTTTCCTTTTACCACATGAAACTTTTAGTAACAGAGTCAGCACTAATAGTAATAACCTTTCTTTACCACTTTTCTTTGAGGCATTTAAGCACACTGATTTTATTACCAATAATTGACTTCCTCATATCTTCTTCTTCTTCTTCTTCTTCTTCTTCTTCTTCTTCTTCTTCTCTCTCTCTCTCTCTCTCTATATATATATATATGTATAATATACATATGTCTGTGTGTGCGCGTATGTGTGTGCAATCTTTTTTCTGTACGAGCATGATGTAACACAAAGTCATTTTTATGCCGAGGTTAATGGGTTCTAGTTTAGGATTTTCCTTCTTTTTCACCAACTGCTATACCAAATTTAAATAACGCATTCCGCCCTACTATTTACCCCAAGCTAGAGATATAAGAGTTAGATGCATATCTTTCCCAATGGTAAAATGAAAACAGCCATGTGCAGGTTTTGAACTCTGGTCGCTGTATCAATTCCCCAAAACGATAGCCATTACAAGACGGACGCCCTTCTCTCTCTCTGTACACACACATATATATATATATATATATATATATATATATATAAGATCAGAGAAAACGGCTTCGAGCTGACAAAGAAAAGAAGCAGAAGGTACACCGCAAAAACAATTACCGATGCCGACTACGCCGATGATATAGCGTTACTAGGAAATACACGCAACCAAGCCGAAACACTACTGCATAGTTTGGAACGAGCCGCCGCAAGAATTGGCCTCCATGTCAATGCACACAAAACTGAATATATGTGCTTTAATCAAACAGGTGACATTTCCACACTAGAGGGAACCTCTCTGAAACTGGTAGACAAATTCACCTACCTAGGAAGCAGTGTCTCATCAACCGAAAAAAACATCAACACGCGGCTAACGAAGGCATGGACAGCTATCGATAAACTATCGATCATATGGAAATAAAACTTGACCGATAAAATTAAACGCAGTTTCTTCCGGGCAAGGGTCGTGTTGATACTGCTGTATGGATGCACCACTTGGACGCTAACAAAACGGCTGGAGAAGAAGCTAGACGGCAATTACACAAGAATGTTGTGAGCAAAATTGAATAAGTCCTGGTGGCAACAGCCCACAAAGCACCAACTATACGGCCACCTACCTCCCATCACGAAAACTTTCTAAGTTAGACGAGCCAGACATGCAGGGCACTGCTGGAAAAGCAGAGACAAGCTCATAAGTGATGTACTCCTATGGACCCCGACATATGGCCGAGAAAAGCAGGACGACCAGCGAGAACATACATACAGCAGCTATGTGAGAATACGGGATGTAGCCCTGAAGACCTACCAGAGGCGATGAACGATAGGGAAAAGTGGCAAGAGAGGGTCAGGGATATCCGTACTTGCAGCACGATATGATGATGGTGATGATATATATATATATATATATATATATATATATGTGTGTGTTTGTGTGTGTGTATATATATATCATCATCATCATCATCATGTCGCTCTGATTTCCTGATTCTCTCTCTCTCTCTCTCTCTCTCTCTCTCTCTGTCTCCATCCGTACCTATCATCCATTGCTCCTGGCAGGTCCTCTAAATTGCATCCTGTGTCCGCACAGAGCTGGTGTTCTCGCTAGTCGAGCAACACTGGGGCTTCTATGTGTTGGGGTTCACACAAGAATGTTGCTTATGGGTTCATCGTTGCTTCTCCAGCAGTGTCCCACATATCTTGTTTGTCTTACTTGGATGGTTTTTGAGATAGAGGCCAGTGGCCGTACAGTAGTAGTTTCATGATCTGAAATTAGAATACAGGTTCACGTACCTCGACAGCAGCGTCTCATCTACTTAAACTCATGTTAGTGTACGCTTAGTGAAGGCATGAATTGCTATCGATAGGCTATCGGTTATATGGAAGTCTGATCTATCCGATAAAATAAAACGAGATTTTCCAAGCTGTGGTTGTCTCAGTACTAATGTATGGGGGCACTACGTAGATACTGACAAAACGCACAGAGAAAACGCAAGTTGAAAACATACAAGTTGCATATATATTGATATATATATACATATATATTAATGTACTTGTGTATTGGTATATATTTGAAGTAATCAGTAATTCTATGTTATAAAGGGGTGTTACGAATCTTAAGAAATATCGATTTATTTGTAAAGGAAAAGGCGATTTCTTTTTAGTCTTATCCGCTTTGTCTTCCGATGTTTCTTCCTGTTGAATAAGAAACGATGTACATCGAAAACTAATTATTTGTTTATATATACTCTTTATAACTCCATATTGAGAAGGTTTGTTCTTTTTTTTAAATACTCTTAGAAGAAAGAATACGACGTTTATTTACTTGTAGATTCTGTAAATATATTCTATATAAATCACATGCAAGTAAAATACGTTTGTAATACAATGGCCGAGGGATTTCGTTGTATGCCTTTGGGTTTAGTTAGGCTGAGAACCTTTCGGCTCAGTGCATGGGTTACTTAGGTGCAACATTAACGCAGGTGTTCACGCGCGTGCGCGGGGGCAAAGTGGACGTGTCACTCAGAGACGTCACAATAGCCCGAGATGGGAAACGGGTTTACAGAGTGCGGGTGACGTCACGCACCGGAAGCGCGCGGAGGATTTGGGGGGATTTTGAAAAAGTCAGTTAGTAGAGTTGAGACCTGCCTCGGGAGAAGACGGTTGGCTTTCGCTTGCTCGCGGAGACCTTTGTGGCGAGTGCCACACGTGTTGGAGGGGGGCGCAGATGAAAAAGCCATGACAGAAAGAATGTGCATCTCTCTCCTTATGTCGAAAAACCTTTAAACTCAAAGGTAATAAAACGTTTCGTACCTGAACTGAGAAGTCGTACGTGTTTTTCGTGTTTCCAGATTCTTATGTTCTACGTTATATATATATGAACAATATATGTCCATTTCGCATCTCCGTGTCTGGCTATGGTACACGTTAAAAGCTCATATATATATATATATATATATATATATATATATATATAATGCGAGAATAACTTAAATGAGTTAAAACTTCAGGTATGTTTTAGAAAAAAGCCGTTATAAGAGTAACGAAAACTCCTTATTCTAACCAGCTGATCTCTGTTTTAAGATTGTCCACGTGTCGCTAACCTAGTTGGTCGGGGCAATAGAGTGCACCGACTGCATCTCTGCAGATGAGTAAAACCCCACTAACGAGTGTCCTGTATGTGACACTAATTATTCTGATGGTCAAGCTCCAGTAATTCTGGTGCTTTGGGGAATGCAGAGTACCTCTTCATTGCCATTGCTCCCACATCCACTCGGACCTGGAGTGGTAGCACCTGATAGGGTCCTATCTATGGGTTAAATGGAACTGTTTGACATTTTAACTGAGTGCAAATAAATGACTTTTGATAAATTGAATTGATAGAAATAGGACTGTTCATTCAAATATGTGTAGACAAATGACTGATGTTTAAACGAATTGTTAATGATACATAGCAATAAATGGAACCAAAAGAATAGGCTTAGGTTCGTTAAAAATGTTTGCAAAATGTGTTTTAAAATTATATATATTTAGTATATATGTATAAAGAGGATTTGCCATTAAATAACCTATAATGGTTGATAGGCCATAAAACAAAGCCAGACTTAATCATATATATCTACTATAAATGTATAAAGAGGATTTGTTATTAAATAACCTAAAATGGTTGATATTCTTTAAAACCTAACCAAACAAAATCATATACATTTACTATATAAGTATAAAAAGGATTTGTCATTAGATAACCTACAATGGTAGATATGACATAAAACCTAACGAAAACCTTGAGTCACATCCTGACTAATCGTATAATATGGCATTGTGTATAATACATTTAAATGTACATAACATTTTAAGCGTCATATTCCGTTTTCAAATTTGAATTCAGTTAGAAAGAGAATAATTTCTCTTTAGTAGTCGACCAAAAGTTGCATTTTTGCTTTTAAGTGTATGCATTTAACCAAACTCTTTGTTAAAAGCAGGAGAGTGACATAAGAGCAAATTTAAGCTGTTAGTTAAACAGGTTTGAGTTCAGAGTTTTCCTTTTCTTAGACTGGTTGCAAGTCCAAAGCTAAAGGGCCTAGCCTGCACTTCAATTCATCCATAGATAAAAGGAGAATAGTTGGATGCACACATTGCAAAAGTGTTATGTGAAATGCAGCCTTGTCCAGGATATTTGAACTCGAGGTTTTCATGTTAATTTTTTACAACGATGAGCGTTTCCAGTGGAATCATGATTGTTCGATATTGTGTTTCTGATCTTTTTGGTTCCGTTTTTCTATTCAGTACATTCACTTATGTTGAACCCCGGGGTGGGCGTTCCCGTGGGGTAATGGTTAAAGTACGGAACTGTGAAATCGTAGTAAAGGAGTTCGATCTCCAGTCGCGCTATTTCTTTGGTTTGATGTTATGGCATATCAACCATTGTTGGTTACTTAATGCAAAATTGTTTCTACATATATATCAAATATATGATTTGTAAACACATTTTAAAGATGAACATAGTGAAACGATCAAATATTTCTATTCCTAACAATTTAATTTTGCATAAGTCAAAGCTAAATGGTTCCAATGTATCAATAACAATTCAATTAAACATCACCCATTTGTTTACATACAGTTAAGTGATCAAACACTTCTATTTCAAGCAATTAAATTTATCATAAGTCATTTGTTTAAATGTCAAACTGTTCTATTTGACCCATAGATAGGACCATATCAGTAATTACCACTCCGGGCCAGTGGACCAGGGAGCCATGGCAATGAAGGGATATTTATTCTGCATTTCACAAAGCTCCAGCATTTCTGGAGCCTCGCCATCAGATTGTTTAGTATAATATCCAGGACACTCGTAAGTGGGGCCTTACCCGTCTGCAGAGATGTAGTCAGTATATTCTACAGCTCCAGCCAACTGGGCTGCATGATATTACGATCACATTCCAACTGATTCTCTTCGTAAAGGTATGAACCCCCTAATTATTATTTATCACAGCTGTTTTTCTACAAGGAAGGTGTTGGAATTGAATAACGCACAAAGTTTGGTATGCCATTAAACAAAGAAACCAAACTTATGTTGAACCCGTAAAAGCAGTCGCGCCATATCTGTCGACTGCCTTTAATTTGTCTTTCTTTTTTCTTCAGCTTTTTTCAATAGATATGATTATCAGCTGATCATAAAAAAGGGCAATGTTCAATAAAACTAGATTAGTCAGCAAAATGCACTTTGCCTATAACTGCAGAGGCTGAAGTAAACGTTTTTGAATAAACTGCACTGTGTCGAAAATCATTGCATGTCGACTCATTAGCTGCTCTTTTCAAAATCCCAGTCTCACTCACATAAAAACTGAAAAGATCCTTGAAGCATTACTCTATATGCTAATGTGATAGTTCTAATAAGGGTATTGGTATTCAAATTTGAACTTAAAAATCAGTGTGTTATGGCAATTTGATGTAGATATAAATTTATTTATGTATACATCTGTTTGCATGTGTGTCTAGCAGTGTATATAAGCAGTTTTGGTATGCACTTGCAGGCAAACGAAATGGCGAATAAGATGCCTTGATGAAATGGTTAATAAGATAGTCTTTCTGATCACGTGGTATATACTGGACTCGTAGATTTAATTACTACTTAGCTGCGAGTTCTGTTTTCTCATAATGGCCTCTCTTTTTATATGCCTTTTCCAAGCATTTGAATATTTGTGGTGTAGTGGCTAACGTGCTGGACAGCGACATCTTAGTAAGCGAGTTCGAATTCGAGTCGCTCTGTTACGTTCACTTTTGTACTAATAGTCTTGGGAGAGGCATGAATTACCTTATTCCCTACCTATGGGTTAAATAGTACCACAGCTGTCATTCTACAAGGATAAATTTGGTTTTAAATACCTTACAAGGGTTGATATGCCTTTGAACAAAGCCAAACCAAATCTACGTTACTCATTGGTCCATTACTAGTGACTAGTGAGTTTGACCCTCACTAGATGTTACATACTTGGGATCTTGTATTAAATCTAAGTTAATAGCAATAAATAACAAGAAATATATAGTTTTATACAGGGTGCGGAAGAAGAAGGTAGAATGATTTTTAAAACTTTTTTTTAGTCTGATTAGTCAAATGTTTGAGAGAAAAAACGCGTGAATCTAAATTTTCATGATTAGCTCTATTATACAAGCACTTTTTCACAAAAATTCAGCCCAATATCACAGAGGTCAAAAAAAGATAAAGATTCTATGAGTTGCTTATCGTCGAAACCAAGCCAAAAAAATTCGGAAATAATTGGAGTTTCTTTATAGCCTCTACTAAGATCAAATCTTAACCCCCTTGATTGCGTTTTAGAAAACAAAACAAATCCAATTTCCCTTCAGAATATTAGCTTGCTTAAGACTCCTATTGAGGAAGAATGGAATAAAATGTCTGAAGAATTTATTTTGATGGCATGCAAATAATTTCGAAGGCGTGTTGATTCTATAATTGAAAAAAAAAATGGTAGTCATATTGAGTAAATTTACTGTTTTGTGTCTATCTTCTTATTTTGTTGCTTATTGTTTTAGAATTAGAATTAAAATTAATCTTGTAGGGTTGCTTATTATTACACGAGAATATTCCTAATTTTGCTTCCGCACCCTTTATGATTGGAGGAGCTCATGGTTTATTGCTGATCATCGTACACGGCAAACCGAAGCTGTTTTCATTTCGCATAGCGCTAATTCCCTTTGGAAAGGTATGCATCCAATTTGTCTTCGTCTAACTATACGTAAATAGTCGGGTATGCTGGGTTCTTTTACTTTATTATGGCAACTGATCCAGAAGAAAGAAAACTCTGATTTCAAACCTCTTAAACTCCGCTAAAAATTGACCTTGTGTCACATCTCGCTTATGCGAATGGGTTTGGGAAATAAAATGAAGGGTTACATCATTGGAGGTCGCTTTTGTGACGGAAATAGGTTTGGTGTATTTGTTTTGAAGCATATTATGCTATATGTTATTTATTTATGTAACGAAGATTATGCAAATAACCTGGCACGATAAATTTCTGCAAAACTCCTATAAATTCAGAAATGCTGATATTTTGATATTTCTTGCGAATGCTATTTTTTAATAAGGTATCTTTTTAGTTTCACATTCTATTAACTCCAATTAACGTTCGTTATTAGAGTCTAGCACGTTATGTCGCTAATCAAATCGCATTTTTTAAAATCCAGATAGTACTGATTCCTTCAAATACCCGTTGATGTCATTAAAAATACACATCTCATAGGTGCGGCCAAATAGTTATTTCGCCTACGTCTTTAAAAATTTCCTACAGCTCCGTGTCAAAATGAACCTGGGAGTAATGTTAACGTTACAGCTTAGTGATATACTCAGGACACCCCAGGTTTTGGATGGAGGGTCTTAAACCTCTCCTGAAGATGCAGTCGGTGTAATGTAAGCCCGGCAAGAGATGGAGTACGCTACACTTCACAGAGACCAAGAACTGTAATTTCACTACCATTGTGGATGGTGTATGTGCGCACACACGTGCATATAAATGAGTGAGTGCATGTGTTTATACATGTATATAGGTAAATATATTACAAACACATACACACACAGTGTATATGTGTATTTATAACAGTATATATGTATATATATATATTGTTATAAATAAATAAATATTGAAATAAAATAAAAGGTATTGTATATATTGACATAGACTTATATATCATTGATAGCAGATACTTCTTCATATTTCCTAATATATATATATATATATATATATATATATATATATACAAATAAATGTATACATTTATGATATTAGTAAACAAGTCTACATATCTTGCTTTTATATAAACGGTTGTATACATTTATATTAAATAAACATAAAATATATGTATATATTTATACTTGTATATGTATGTGTGTGCGTATGTGTGCATATATATATATATATATATATATATATATATATATATATATATATATATGAATATAATATTAATGTATTTGTAAGAAAAGAAAAATCATTGATTTATTTGCATTAATGTATATCTGTGTGCTTGTTCATACTGTTCATATTTCAGTTCACCATGCATTGTCAAAATTGGCGACATAGTTCTTTAAGAATATTATGTAAGGTTTTCGTTATTTCTTTCACCTTCCCTCTTTGCCAGTTCATGTAATGCCAAAAAAATGTATCGTTTTCATGAAGAGCTTTTCTCAATGCAAACATATTTATGCAAGAAAAAATACTCATTTTCTGGAAACATTTTAGGAAGGAACCTATTAATATTTTTGCACAAATGGTATCGTGTGACCGTATTGGAAATTTCAGCTTTTTAAAATGCATTGTAAGTTACGGTGTGGGGGAGGGCTTTTAATAATTCATATTTATAAAGAAATGTAAGTTTACCAAACCAGAGTAATGGAAGTGATAGATATATCAGTGGAAAAATAAAAAT
>OY757912.1:107055491-107137991 GCA_963585895.1 Sepioteuthis lessoniana
ATTTCGTAATTGCAGTAGACTGCTCACAGAACTTAAATTTAGTAAGTATTTGCCCAATTCCTTCTTGCCAGTAGACCAGGCTTTTATCCAGAATACACCGACTGCATCTCTGCTGAGAGCTAAGACCCCACCGCCACAACAAGTGTCATGAATATGACACTAAACAATCTGATGGTGAGGTTCCAGTAATACTGGAGCTTTGGGGAATGCAGAGTACCCCTTCATTGCCATCGCTCCCAGGTCCACTCTGTCCCGGCGTGGTAGCAACCGAAAGGCCCTAGGGTTAAATAGAACTAAACTGAACTTTTGCTAAACTGAATTACTTGAAATAGAACTGTGCTGTCATTGAAACAGCGTACTTTTTCTAAATTGACCTGTTTGAAATAGAACAGTTTTTAAATAGAACTAAACTATGTACTTATGCTCAACGGAATTGTTTGTAATAGAATCATTTTCACATTTGACTGAACTGTTTTCACTTTTAACTGTCTGTAAACAAAATCTCTACTTATACTGAACTGAATTGTTTGAAATTTAATTCGGCATTAAATGACCCGGAAAGGGTTGATACGCCGTTAAACAAAATAACCAAACAAACAAACTAAACTCCTCACTGGATTTGGCATGAAATCCTATCATATTTACCCAACCCCTCCACTCGGGCAGGATATGACACAAGGTCAGTTTTTAAGCGGAGTTTAACAGGTTTGAATTCAGAGCTTTCCTTCTCCTAGACTAGCTGCCTCACCAAGGCTGAAGAACCCAGTCTGCCCTACTATTTACCCATAGCTGGAGGGAGAACAATTGGATTCATATCTTTCCCACTAAGGGTATTAGTGCTATGTGAAATGCTATCAGTCTCATCCAGAATTTGAACTCGTATCGCCGTGTCCATTTCCTACGACGATAACCATTACACCACGGGCATCTCCACGATTTGACCTGAAATAGTCCACAAGAGTTGACATGCCATAAAACTCTTAAGGAATAACTCAAGGACAAGGCTTAGAATATGCTGGCTGTACCCTCTAGAGAGAGTAAGACCCCCCGCCGTAAAAGGGGTGTCTTGCATATGACCTAAAGCTGCATCCAGTGGTGAGGTTTTACTTCTAGAGTACCGGGAGGTGTGGGTCACTCTTTCGTTGCCATTAACGTCTGGTCCATTTTGACCCGGAGTAAGAGGAGTTGTTCAAGTCCCATCTATGTGTCAAATAGATCAGTTTGCAAATTATTTTTATTTGAATACTTGATATCACATAATCGTAGGCAAAAAACTTAAGAAACAACACAAAAAACATGAATATAAACGTACAATTTACGCAGTTTCCTAAACACTAAGTATAAAATAACCCCGGATGGATTGAGATGCCGCTAAAATCAATCATTAAAATTAATTATACAAAATTTACAAGTAGCTTTTTTTTTTAACATTAGTAGAGCCGAATTTGATAATGGCTCTCTATAGCTTTCTTTTTACTTTGTTGGAAATCTTAGTTTTCCTTCTCCTAGATTGGTTGCCCACTGTCATGTTTAGAAAGACCAATCAGTAATGCTACTTTGCACATAGATGGTTGGTTGGTTTGTTTAATGGCATATCAACCTTCAGACTGCACATAGCTGGTAGGGGAATATGTTTATTCATATCTCAAAGACCTAGAGGTTAGTAAGTGTTTTATGGCACATCAAACGTTGTTGATTATTTAACGCCAAATCCTATTGATAGTGCTGATTGATATCAATAGAAAAATATAGTTTTAAAAAGTCACATGCAAAGCAAAAAATATCATTAATTACAAGAAAATTCTATAGATATAATCTATCATAACTTTATTTCTCCCGAAAATCCATCTGATGATCCAGTTGACTGGTGGTGAAATAAATTCATAATGGATTATATCTATAGAATTTTATTAATATTATGTATATCATCATCATCATCATCGGGAGCTGCTGATTTCCAGCCAATCGTCTCAATCGTCTATCGCTTGCGGTTGGTTGGTTAGTTGGTTGTTTGGGTTTTATGGCATATCAAACTTTGTAGGTTATTTGACGCCAAATCTATTTTTTATGCAAATAGCCATTTCTATTTCAAACAATTCAGTTTAGCATGAGTACACAGTTTAATTGTAAAACATTTCTATTTCAAGCTATTCAGTTTATTCAAACAGTTCTAATTCAGCTAATTCAGCCAAGTATAAGTATAGATTTTATTTACACATAGTTAAATGTCAAAACAGTTCTATATTAAACAATTCAGTTTTGTGTAAGTACAGTTTCAATGTCAAAACCAGTTCCATTTCAAACAATTCAGTTTAGCATAAGCACGCAGTTTAAATGTAAGTACAGTTTAGTCGTCAAAAACATTTCTATTTCAAGCTATTCAATTTAGTCAAACAGTTCTAATTCAAACAATCCAATTTAGCATTAAGTATGCAGTTTAGTTCTATTTAACCCATAGATAGGACCCTGTCAGATGCTACCACTCTGTGCCAGAGTGGAACTAGGAGCAATGACAATGAAGGGGTACTCCGCATTCCCCAAAGCTTCAGCATCACTGGAACTTCACCATCAGATTGTTTAGTGTCATAAATAGGACACTCGTTGGAGGGGGGTCTTACCCTTCTGCAGAGAAGCAGTCGGTGTATTATACAGCCCCAGCCGACTGGGCAAGCTTGCAGTAGGACTTCCATGCTACATCCTGTATCAGAGTTGTTGTTGATAGGTTACCACACACACACACACACACGCGCGCGCGCGCGCGCGCGCGCACGCGAGCGCACACACACACACACACATATATATATATATACTTTCTTTAAGAAAAAAAACAAAACAGGTCACATTAGGATTAATTCAAATGTTCACTGTTGAATGATTTTTGTCCTGATAGAATTACTCCCAACTTCGGTTTAACAGGACCGAATAATACACACACACACACACATATATATATATATATATATATATATATATATATATATATATATATGTGTGTGTGTGTGTGTGTGTATGTGTGTGTGTGTGTGTGTGTGTGTGTATTTAAACCAAGACCTCCGCAAGAGCAGAATATAACTCAAGGTCAGTTTTTCGAGCGGAGTTTACCAGATTTTAATTCCGAATTTTCCATTTCCAAGACCAGTTCCCATTCCAAGGTTTAACTGCTCAGTCAGCACAACTATTTACTGATAGCTGGAGTGAGAATAGTTGTTCCATACCTTTCCAAATGGTATTAGCACTAAATGAAATGCAAAGAGCTTAATCCAGGATTCAAACTCGAGTCAGCATACTTATTTCCTACGAGAATAACCATTACACTACAAATACTATATATACATATATATATATATTGAGACAGAGAGGGAGAGAGAGAGAGAAAGAGAGAGTTTCGAATAATTAATTATAATAAAAATCCTTTGTAAAAGATTGAACAATTCTATTTAACCCATTGATGGGACGCAAACGAATACCATCTGTACCTTATCCAGATATGAAAATGGATATGCGAAACGTACATAGAATATTCATAACATATATACATAGAACATAGAAATCCCGAAACCCGAAAAACACTTAACGACTTCTTAGTTCAGGTACGAAACTTTTAATTACCTTTGAGTTTAAAGGTTCTTCGACATAAGGAGAGAGATACACATTCTTTCTATGCTGGCTTTTTCATCTGCCCCCCCCCATCTCGTGCGGCGCTCGTAGCGCGCGAATTCGTCTGGCCTCTGCGAACCCCGAAAGTCGACCCTTCTCGTTCGGTGTCTAGTTCTCAACTCAACTAACTGACTTTTTCAAATCTCTCCAAATCCTCCGCGCGCTTCCGGTGTGTGATTTCACCCGCACTCTCTGGACCCGTTTTCCCTCTGGGCTATTGTGACATCTCTGAGTGACACGTCCGCTCCGCCCGTGCGCGTGAACACCTGCGTTAATGTTGCACCTAAGTAACCCATGCACTGAGTCGAAAGGTTCTCAGCCTAACTAAACCCAAAGGTATAAAACGAAATCCCTCGGCCATTATATTACACATCTATTCAGATCACAGTCGACCTGAAAGTAATGAAAGGGTACTTCACATTCCTCAAATCTCTCAGACAGGAGTTTCATCAGATTCAGCTTAAAGTCATATCAGGACACTCATTGGGTTAAGTTTTACCCCACTGCTGTAGTGCAGACGGCGTATTCTACTGCCACTATCCTCAGAGCGGAAGATGAGTTGAACGCAAATAACCCCGACTACGACTCGAATTTGGCTGGCCGATTTCGTTTTTATAGACCATAACCGTTACACCGAACTACATATTAACATTTTGCGTACCGTCCATTCTTAGGTATTTGTACAACCAGTCGTTAAAATATTCCTTAAACTGTTTTAAACGTTTTCTGAGTAAAGAGACGCCCACGAACCTACGAAAACAAACATCGATCATCGCTGAGATACTTGTCTGTCAGTTCTTGATCAACACGCTCAAAAGAAAAAAAAAATGGACAAGAATGCTATTAATCATTAATTAATGGATTTGATGAATCAAAAACGAAGACGCTGGAAAGATCGGGGACAGTTCTTTGCTTTTAAATATACACGCAATCTTCATTTAGCAATTTGCTTTTTAAGTAGCCTGGAGAAAAATAGGTGATAGAAAAGGATACTCGTTTTTTAGCGAATTCCCGGATCTCCTTAGGGGATAAGCCATTGACATAGAGGTAGTGGATTACTGCACTATGACTGATGCAACCAGTTTTTTTTTTAACAATTGCTGACTCTAAAGTATTAAGGTTTGGTTTCCTTGTTTTAATGGCGTTTCAACCTTTGTGACAAAGGCATCCTTGTAGACAGACTGTAGGGATACTAGTTAACCTATAGCTAGGAGATAAGAGGTTTATATATATATACTCCGCTCGGGGAGGATATGACACAAGGTCAATTTTTAAGTGGAGTTTAATAAGTTTGAATTCAGAGTTTTCCTTCTCCTAAACTAGTTACCCTCACCAAGGCTGAAGAACCTAGTCTGCCCTACTAATCACCCATAGCTGGAGGGAGAATAATTGGATTCATACCTTTCCCACTAAGGGTATTAGTGCAATGTGAAATGCAATCAGTCTCGTCGAGAATTTAAACTCGTGTCGCCGTGTCCATTTCCTACGACGATAACCATTACACCACGGGCACCTCTATAAAATAAGAGGTTTATAACTTTTCCAATGTTATTAATCAGACTGTGAACACGATATTGTTATTAGAGTTCGAACTTGCTTACTAAGGTGTCGCAGTTCAGCACGTTAGCCACAGCACTACAAGGACTTCTCCTAAGTATTAAACTTTAGAAAAAGAAAAACAGAAGTTAGGAATTTCAATTTTTTATATAATCACTAAATTTCATTTTTTTTTTTAATATTATCACTGAATTTCAATTTTTGATGTAATCATTGTAAAAGTTCGAAGTGTCTCCAAAAAATATAGAGATTAAGGCTTTAATCTTTATTACTTTTAAAGCCTAAAATTAAATTTCTAAATGAAGACGTGCATTCGGCTGAGCTTATTCTATGATAAATTGAAGATTTCTGGATGTTTAGATTTCGTTTAAAGGAGTCCGCGCAAATTTGAAAAAGATTTTCGATAAGTTTTGAACGAATTATTTCCGGTAATATTCATCATCATCATCATCATCATCATGTCGCGCTGCTAGCACGGATCTCCCTGACCCGTCTCTATCGCACATTGCTCCTGGGAGGTCTTATAGGCTATATTCTGTATCGGCACTGAACTGTTATATATAGGTTTTAGCTGGTCGTCCTGCTTTTGCTCGTTCATGTGAAGGGGTCCAGAGGAGTATCTCGCTTAATAAGATAGTGTAGATCCCCAAGACCAGTTTTGTGACAGCATTTTTTGTTCATTCATTGATTTCTACTCTGAAAATTATTCACAAGGTTAAGATCAGAAGACATGGAGGACTTTTTTAAAAGATACGACGGCAGAGCTTTACACTATATTTAAAAAAAGTTTGGATGTGCTTCAATCAATGGAAAACTTCGTGGAATAAATGTGTTGAATTAAAACAGTAGAACAATCACTACTGAGTTATGAGTTCGATCCTCATTAGGTGTCCCATGATTACGAACTTGAGCAAAATCTAGACAATGCTTTGTTTTAGGGGGAGGTTATCATGGTATAATGGTTAGCAAGTTAGTCGATTAGAACAATTTCTACTGAGTAAAAAGTCCGATCTTCACAAGGTACCAAAGCAAAGCAATGAGTAATGGAGTGCAGTAGTCAGTTAGTCTGTCTAACAGATTAGTACCAGTAAGTTTAACGATCTTGATTCGTGCACGCCCCCTCCCCTCACTATAAAACGACCTTGTGTCAAATCTGGCCTGGTGGGAGGTTTGATAAATATTGAATAGCAAACACACACTTGGGCAAAAACGAAATCGACGAAAAAAGAAAAAAATGGAGTAAAAGGGGAAGGAAGGAAGAATAGATTTGAAGATAGGGAAAAACTGTCAAAGAAAGAAAGAAAGAAAGAAAGAAGGAAAGAAAAAGTGAATTGAATAAGAAAGAACAATGTCACTGCGAAAGAAAGAAAGAAAAAGTGAATGTAAAAGAAAGAAGAGAAAAATATCGCTTAGAAAGAAAGAAAGAAAGAAAGAATTGAATAAGAAAGAAAAAATGCCGCTTAGAAAGAAAGAAAGAAAGAAAGAAAGAAAGAAGAGAAAAATATCGCTTAGAAAGAAAGAAAGTAAGATGTCTTATCTAAAAAAAAAAAGTCTCTCTCTCTCTCTCTTCTCTTCTCTTCTCTTCTCTTTTTGCCATAGTATATTACAGAACGGTAGCTCTTTGAAACTAGTTGACAAGTTCACCTACCTAGGAAGCAGTGCCTCATCAACCGAGACAGACATCAGCATGCGACTAGCAAAGGCATGGACAGCTATCGATATTCTACAGGTCATATGGAAGCCACACCTGACCGATATAATGAAACGCATTTTTTTCCAATCAGCAGTCGTGTCGATACTGTTGTGTGGATGCACTCTACATGGACGCTAACTAAACGGTTGAAGAAAAAGCTTGACAGCAACTACACAAGAATGCTGCGAGCAATATTGAACAAGTCCTGAAGCCAGCACCCCACAAAGCAGCAGCTGTACGGCCACTTACCACCTATCACGATAACTATCCTAGTTAGAAGAACCAGACATGCGAGACACTGCTGGAAAAGTGACGTACTCCTGTGGGCCCCTTCACATGGACGAACAAAGGCAGGACGAACAGCTAAAACCCGCATACAACAGCTCTGTGCTGATACAGGATGTAGTTCGGAAGACCTGCCGGAAGCAATGGACGATAGGGAGGGGTGGCGAGAAAGGCTCTGGGATATCCGTGCTGATGGCGTGACATGATGTTGATCATATTACATTAAGAAGATATGTACAGCATTCCTAAAACTAACATGAGCATCGATGGCCACTTGGCACATTGATTAACCAGTTAGGCTGGCAGTTTAACAAAGCTAACTACGATTCTTACTGGGTGCCCACTCTTCTTGCTTTGGGCTAAGCTAACCTTAGTAAATGACTATAAGAAACTGTCGATTCAATACGTCAGGTTAGAAGTGAAAGCTCCGTGTTTGTGACTTATTTTGTTCAAAAGATTCAGTTTTTGTCAAGTTTCTCTTGATTCGATAAGAATTCTAAAAGGCACCGTTTTCCGGGTTTCTCTTCCGGTTAGACGTCAGCCAACATTCTGATTCAGTCCATCACTTCCTTCCCAAACCCTCGAGTTACTTCTCCGGTAAAATTTATTCAGCCTTATTCTTTTTCTCTCTCATTTCGAATTCCGCAGGAAGTTTCTCTCTCTCTCTCTCTCTCCCTCTCTCTCTCTCTCTCAATCTATCTATCAATCAACATCGATCTCTCTTTCTTTCTCTCTCTCTCTCTCTCTCTCTCTCTCTCTCTCTCTGTCTCCCTCAATCTTTCTCTTTATCTCTGTTTCCATCTATCTATCTATCTATCTATCTCGATCTCTCTTTCTCTCTCTTTCTCTTTCAATCTTTCTATTTATCTCTCTTTCTCTCTTCTTCTCTCTCTCTTTCTCTCTATCTTTATCTATCTATCTCTCTTTCTCTCTCTCTCAATCTTTCTCTTTTTCGCTCTCTCTCTCTCTCTCTCTCTCTCTATCTATCTATCTATCTATCAACATCGATCTCTCTCTCTCTCTTTCTGTCTCCCTCAATCTTTCTCTTTATCTCTGTTTCCATCTATCTATCTATCTATCTCGATCACTCTTTCTCTCTCTTTTTCTTTCAATCTTTCTATTTATCTCTCTTTCTCCCTTCTTCTCTCTCTCTCTTTCTCTCAATCTTTATCTATCTATCGATCTATCTATCTCTCTTTCTCTCTCTCTCAAACTTTCCCTTTTTCACTCTCTCTCTCTCTCTCTCTCTCTCTCACTCTTTATCTATCTCGATCTTGCTCTCTCTCTCTCTTTCTCTCTCTCTCTCTTCTTTCTCTCTCAATCTTTCTATTCATCTATCTATCTATCTTTATTTCTTTCGCCATTTCTATCTCTCTCTCTCTTTCTCTCTCAATATTTATCTTTATCTTTCTTTCTCTCTCCCTCTTTCTCTCCCTTTCTTTTTTTCTCGATCACTTGATCTTTCTCTTGATCTATCTATTTCTTGCGTATGGATACACACACACACATTTGGGGTTATTTGTTTCCGAAAAGAAGCCATATCTCTTCTTTTGTCTTGGAGTCCCAAATTGGAAGCAGAGCCTTAGAAGTAGGAGAAGCGTGAGCTATCGTCAAACGAAAAGTTAGTCCTGAGGGATGGGAAGGTGTTGGCTGTAGTCAAACGTTTGGCTTGTCGACAGCTGCCGACTTCAAATTTAGTCAGTGGCCACAGTTTCAAATAAAAGAAATGCTTCCAGTCCCACTCTCTGACTCCTCACACACACACACACACACACACACACACACATTCAGAAAAATAAAAACAAAAATAAAACTCAATACGTATTGGCTATTCACTGTTTCTCACCAAAACTATAAGTGAAAACGGTTCTGATTTGGGACGAAGAATTAGCAACTTTTTTCGCATTGTTTTCCGACTGGCTATTTCGAAATTTTATCGCTAAGTTTTTCTCTGCCCTTCGTTGTCCGTCTCCCCCCATAAACACTCAAGGTAAACAACTTTGCCTGATGGCGCTACAAACACGAATCATTATCACCCATTACTGGAGGATAATCGTTCAACTTTCTCCAATCGATAAACAGGATGATTTGGTTGTGTTTTATGGCAAATCAACCCTGGGCAAAGCAAATATATATATATATATATAAAATTTGTAATCAAATATAAGTAAGTAACGTTGGCGACCGTAGTCGAGGGCGACTCGAGAGCTCCGTTTTCAATAGCTACTACACCGAGTTGTCAGGGAGGGTACTACTCCTTTCTCTGGATTGCACTCTTGGCACGTACCTTATAATGCTGAGTGTTAAGCAGGGAGGTATCAAGTACCATTTTTTGAGTCTTTGGTATGACTCGATGAGGAATCGAGCCCCGGTCTCCAGAGCCATTGACGAACACTTAACCACTATATATATGTGTGTGTGTGTGTGTGTGTGTGTGTTATTAATGGAATTACGACCAGAAAATCCGGCAAGCACTCCATGTGAAATACGGAACACTGGACAGCCGTTTCAGCCTTATTAGGTCTTGTCAGCAGTGCATACTATGATCTCCACCACTGGAGATCTAACCAGCAACCACAGAATGCAGAGCCGAAACTCTACCACTGGCCATCGGTCTACATCGCACACAAGCGATGCCAAATCAACCAGTCATGGTAAAATACGCAACCACTTAACCTGATGTGCTTGCCGGATTTTCTAGTCGTAATAATTCAATTAATAATATAAAAAAATTCCTCTATTTAAAATGTAAATATAGATATAGATAAATAATTTTTAAGCGAATAGTTTGTAAGCGAATACATTGTTGGAAATATTACTTTTAAACGAGCCAGAGCTCATTTATTTGCACACAGTTAAATGGTTCCAAGTCCTACTATCTAACACTAATAATCTTATTTGAACGTAGATAAACGGTTTCAAGTATTGCTACTTGGTTTGGTTTCACAAATAGTTAATACTTCTATTCGTCTCAGAGATGAGACCCTAACAAATACTACCACTATGTAACCAGGATGTTTTACTCGACTACGATAGAGTTTGAAAACAAATAGTGTTGCTATATTCCATTCATTCATTTCAAGGAATACACCCTCAACTGCCCCTGACCACAGTGTTGTTCTTCCAAGCTCATTAGGTGTTTCGGGTCTTTCAGCATCATACACCTTCACTAAAGTGATCCAGCTAGTGTTGATCAGCCACCAGCTTGTGGTCAGGAACCAATCAATAGCAAAAAAATCACCAAAGAAAAAAAAGATTCATGAGGCTTTATACAAAGTAGCACCAACGGAACATCCAATCAAATGCGTCTCCGGGAAATCCCTCTCTCATAAAAAGGCAGGAACCAAACAAATGGTTTTCTGCCCAACAGAGAAAGTGATAGCCCGGAGACGCACCTTGACGCTCAGAACTGACAAAAAGGCAAGCTTGCATCTTAATTACATGAAATCCTTTATGAAGGAAAAAAGATTCATTCTTCTTATTATTATTATTATTTACTCCTTGAGAGTTTTTCATATCAGTTTTAGCTGATTGTTTTTCACTGGAGTTTGAGTGACAGCAAGTCTCCTCAAGTCTCCAGGACTCTTCTCAGTATTCTGGCCGTTCTCAATAATGTTGTAATTTTGATGGTCTCCAATCGTCCTCTTATTTCCAAGTCCTCCAATCCCTTTAATAATCCTTTGGTAACTGTATCAAAAGCATTAATCACGATTGGTATAATTGTCACCTTCATGTTCCATAGTTTTTTCAATTACCAATCAAGGTCGAGGTAGTTATCGTTCTTTTCACTTTCTTTCATTTTATTCGGTGGATAGCCGGGACAGCAAAGTCCACAATTTTGCAAGTTCTCTTTTTTATTTATTTATTTATTTATTTTTTATTATTATTTTGAGGTCTGGTCTTCTGGCCGAAATAAGATGATCCGTTTGTATGTCAAAGTCCCATAGGAGTTTATGTATCATTCTCTAGGACAGATGCTGGGTTGTGCATATACCATTTGTTCGTAGGGTCAAATTTCAATTTCTTGCACACCCAGTCGTGTCTCGTTTTATACTCCTGTGCAAATTTGCTGCATTTGTTTATCATGGGATTGATGGTTTCGTCTCTCTCACCACATAAACAACGTTTGCTATTTTTTTGCGTCTTATCTATTCTCGCTTTGATATGATTAGTTCTTATGACGTTGTTTTGTACTGCTATTAGGAGAGATTCTGTATCAAAGTTTCCTTTTCTTAGCCACGTCCAGATTTTCTCGTGTGAGATGTTGTTTATCAGTCGTTTAAAACACCCATAGAGTTGTCTTTCTTCTGTTGGCCATTGTGTTGTCAGTATTGTTTCTGATGGCTGTAATCAGTCCTTCTTCGTGCTTGGCTATGTAGTCCTTGAGTCGTTATATTGATGCATCAAAGCTGTCTTCAATGCTGGCAAGTCCTCTTCCTCCCTTTTTTCATGATACATATAGTCCGTCAACGTCGTCTCTAGGATGTAATGCCTAATGCATTACTAGCATGGAAGATTTTTCTATGCCAAATTCCATTCCTATGTCCTGACTGTATATTCTAACTGCGTGTAGTAGAGTTTCCAGTTATTTTTCATTTTTGGTAAACAGTTTGATGTTATCACATTAGCTGACTGATCTTTTCCTGCGATCTACTAAGTCTGTATCCGGCTGTGCATTCTCTGAGTATGAGGTTAAGTGGCATCATGGCACTTATGAATAGTAACAGTGATGGTGCATCTCCTTGAAATATACCTCTTTGGATTTTTGCTTCAGCTAAGTTTCTTCCTGCTGTCAATTTCATTCTCCAGGTTTTCATGGTTTTCTCGATAAAGTTTATAACTTTATGTGATATTTTGTACATTTTGAGGCAGTTTATTATCCACCTCTGTGGGAACATATCATATGCCTTTTTGTTGTCAATCCAGGCCATAGCTATACTTTTCAGTCTGGTCTTGCTCTCGTTGAGGATGTGCTGATCTATGTAAAGTAATTCTCCCGTGTCTCTGGATTCTTTGCGGCACCTTTTCTGTTCTTCAGGGAACAATCTGCGACTTGTTAGCAAGTAGTAAATCTCTTCCCTTATTTGTGCAGTCAATATTTTCCTCATTCGTCATAGCTAGCAAAAAATTTCTTCTAATCTTTCACCTTCTGCTACTACTGTCATTTCTACTACTACAACTACTACTCTTTCACGTTTTTTTCTATTATATTGCATATGCTTTTCTGTATTCATTAAGTTCACTCTTGTTTTAACGTTTTACTTCCTCTTCCTCCTTCTCCTCCTCCTCCTCCTTGAATTTTTCTTTCATATCATTCTTTTCCTGTTCTTCTCCACGTTTGAAACTACTACTACTGCTACAAATATTACTACTATTACTACTAATACAACTGTTGCTGCTGCTACTACTACAAAAACATATAAACGTAGCATTAAAAAAATACGTATGCCTCGCTGAGTTGTTTAGGGTGAAACTTTTTCCTTCTTTCAGACCGGTTGCTTTACTAAGGCTAAAGAGCCCTGTCTGTCATATATATATATATATATATAGGAGGGCATCTTTTGTTACCGTGGAGTGGAATTTTATTTTTTATAAGAGAGATTCAATGTTGTAGAGTATGATCATATATAATACCCATTAACATTCGTTTGGATTATATTACTATTATTGAATATATTATCATAATATTAAATCTATTATTATTATTAAATCGTAATAGTTAAGATAAACCAAATAATTGTGTATGAATTATTGGTGTTGAATAGGAATACTTCATATCCTACATCTGCATTTAAACAAATGATTATAGACAAATTTATGAAAGAACAATTTATTGAAATATTGAAATTAGGAAACCTCTTATTTCCAAGCCAGGGGTAATATCATATCACTATACCTTTGGCATTAAATAACCCATGACGTTTGATATGCCATCAAACAAAGAAACCGAACCACATATAATTGCTCATAAATGAATACACATATTTTTTTTTTAAAAAAGAAAATCAAAGACATAGGAATTTTATCAGTTCTATTATAGAATCAAAACGGATATTATCAGCTGTTATTTATTACGAAACACTACCGCATTGAATCTCTATGACTAAAAGTAAAATTTCAACACTTCTGTGATCAAAAACGTAATTATGTAAATATATACAAAATGTGTTCATATTTTTGGATTGCAAAATATTTATATTCTTGGCTACACAATTTTCAGCGTTGTAGAGTTTGTTTATAAATAACACATAATGTTATTCCTCTTGATTTTATAGAGTTCCCTCAGACATAATGAAATACTGGTATACAAGAAAATTAACTATTTTTTTTTAATTGATATGGAGCACTTCTTGACAATACTGCGTGTAGTTTTTTTTTTTTTCTTTTTCTTTTTTTTCTTTTTTTTATCTGTACGTCCTTAAGCTCAGTCGGCTGCGGCTGTAGAATACAAAGCCTGAATATGACACTAAACAATCTGAGGGTGAGGTTCCATTAATGCTGGAGCTTTTGGGAATACAGAGTACCCTTTCATTGTCATTGCTCCCAGGTCCACTCTGACCCGGAGTGGTAGCTCCTGACAGAGTCCTATCTATGGGTCAAATAGAAGTTTGACATTTAAACTGAGTGAAAACAAAAGACTTCTGCTAAATTGAATTGTTCGCAATAGAACTGTTTGATCATTTAACTTTGTGTAAACAAATGACTAATGTTTAATTGAATCGTAAGTGATACATAGCAATACTTTGAACAATTTAACTCGGCGCAAACGAATGAGTAATAAATCATATATGTATATTCATTTAAATGTGTGCAAACAAAATGACTGATGCTACATCGTTACTGTTACATAGCAATACTTGACACCATTGAACTGTGGCCAAATAAATGATTAATAGTAAATAGAAATATTCGTGTTTGATAGAAATACTTGAAACCATTTATTTTGTACAAAAGAATAAGCACACTCTCGTTCAAAAATATATCTATAAAATCAGTTGACAAATCATATATATTTAATATATATGTAAAAACAGGATTTGGCATTAAATACCCAACAATGGTTGATATGCCATAAGACCAAAGCAAACCAAACTTGTATATACATATTTCCCGATTGCGAATTAGTCATACAAGGCTTACTCACTCTTTCATTTTGAAACAGGAACCACAACCACAGTGTTTAACCTGCCAGACAACTTGCACGGTTAAACACATTCTTATAGAATGCAGAACTTTCGCTGTTATCAGAAAGCGATTTTTCAAAGTAAATAACTTAACCGATCTGTTCGAGAACGTCAAAATTGATGATATTCTGTCCTTCTTGAGAGAGACAGAGTTGTACCAAAAAATATGGCAACTTAAAACTGGTTAATCTTGTGCAAACAAATGAAATCCTGCTAATAGAAAATTCTACCTACCTTAATATTCGTTTTGTAATCTTTGGTGGAATATGTATGTATATATAGACAGAATTTGGCGTTGAATGACCTACAAAGGTTGATATGCCGTAAAACCCAAACAACCAATCAATATATACAGATTTACAACTGAGACTTTTTTTTATGCGGGAGCTTATATGAGGTGTTAGTATTGGTGACGATTTTTACCACGAATATCTCCGGGAATTTTCACTCAGGAGAGAATTTTTTCCTTTAAGTAAAAAGTAAATTTTATAAATAAAACAAGGTTTAAACTTTAATCTGATCAGCAACAAAGAACATTTGAGTCGCAAGGTTTGGGTTATATAGATTTATTTTGCATCTTTGCTTTTGACTGTTTTTTTTATTTTGGGGGGGGGGCTGCTTTTGTTTTTTTTAATCAATAAAGGAATGGACTGTTTGCTCTATGAATGAATCCTAAAACCAACAAGCAAATGTTTTTTCGGTAACTTTTGCATTAAACTCTCTGTCTCTCTCTGTCTGTCTGTCTGTCGGTCTGTCTGTCTGTCTCTCTCTCTCTCTCTCTCTCTCTCTCTCTCTCTCTCTCTCTCTCTGTCTCTCTCGATAAATAGGGGCAGACTGAGATAGATAGGTATATAGATAGATAGATTTGCACAGACTGATATATATATATATATATATATATATATATATACTACACACACAGAGACTGATTTTATATATATATATATATATATATATATATATATATATATATATATATATATATATATATATATATAATGTGTGTATATATAAATCCCAGTCTTGAGAATAAACTTTTCGCTATTTCTCTATCTCTCTGCGTCTACTTCTGTTGCACTTCAGTCAGACCTATGCACATACGTATGGAATACTGAATATATGTAATGTATGTATGAAAGACAGAGAAAATAAGAAATTGTGTGTGTGTGTGTGTGTGTGTGTGTGTGTGTGTGTGTGTGTGTGTGTGTGTGTGTGTGTGTGTGTGTGTGTGTGTGTGCACATGACATGCACGTGATTTAGACAATATGAATTACTTAACAGATGTCTCTAAAAATGTATATCAATAATGAGCGTCTCGTGTGGCAATGGGCGTGCCTTAAAAGAAAGAAGAAAATACGCTGATGATTGGCCGACTAAAACATCACCCCCACCTCCAAGTTGTTCTTGTTACTAAACGATAAACAAAAAGAAATCCTGAATATTACTCGAAAGCACTCTCATTGCCTTAGGGCGTGGCTTAAATCATATAACCACTTCTTTATGAGTAGTTGTCAAAAGAAAAAAATGCTTTGCACAATCACAGGAAATGGTCAGGCGAATTGAACATGCTCTCTTTGATTAAAAAAAAAAAGGAAATAATTCTTTTTTTTTTTTAAATAAGAGAGGGGAAAAAAGTTCGTCTCTTCTTGAAGAGATCTGAGTGTTTATTTTGCAATGCGATGTCCACCAGCAAAGGAAGCTTAAGCAGGAGACTAGATTATCTCCCTTTGTTGAATGACCCGCACTGCTCGAAAGTGGCGCGAAAATTATTGTAATGGTACTGGGCCACAGACAAAAAGGCGCCGTGCGACTAGCCCTCAAACAGACAGATGCATTCACGTACACTGTTGTTGAACCGATTTCTAACTGAGTGTATAGATACAAAAACAGATACGAATGTGTTTATACACGAGCACCCACAGACACATGTACGCATATAGAGTTAAGCAGAATTAATAGAATCCGCATAAACAAAAGTCTTATTAACTATATTACTACTTTGTACCAGACATCAACTGCAAATTTTTAAATTCAGACTCTCTCTCTCTCTCTCTCTCTCTCTCTCTCTCTCTCTCTCTCTCTCCTCTCTCTTTCAATATATATATATATATATATATATATATATATGTAATTATGTATTAGTTTTTATATATATTCAATAACAAAGATGCTTATTATCAAATATAAATAAAAACTGATATATATTTGTTTATTATTATTATCATTATAAAATTAGTTCTATAGCAGATATTGAACACTCTAAATTTTACTGCATTTAGTATAACACTAGACCACCGAGTGAGGTCGTAATAACCACAAACCGTTGTGATATATATATATATATATATATATATATATATATATATATATATATATATATATATATATATATAATGCAAAGCTTTTCGAACGAATTGAGCACTCTGTTATCCGGTAAGGCAAAAATGTAAACAAACGGAGATTACTATATAATGCCTTGTAATTCCAGAACTGGCGTGGTTCGCTTGTGGGTTGTAGTGGTATGATTGTAAAGCTAACGTAAAAGTTGGCCGGGTTTCGATCCCAGCTTTAAACGTCCTACTTGTCTAGTCTAACAGAAGAGTTTTGATACAACGAAACAGTGTATCTGTGGATGACAATATGTGTTTGTATATATATATGTGTGTGTGTGCGAGTATTGAGTATATTTTGCTGTTAGTTATAGTTTTGAAGAGTTTGGTAAAAGACCACTGAATTTTCCTTTTTATGATCTTATTCTTTTTTTCCACTGGTGTTCGTGATTGTTTCTTTGTATCAGAGTCTAGTTCAGAGAGAAGTTGCTTTAGGCTCTAAAAATAACTCCTAGGGGAATGGTTAACGTATTGAACTGTGGCCTCCAAGTAAACAATTGCGAACTCTAGTCGCGCTATTACATACATTTTTGAACAAATATCATTGAAAAATATATGAAATCTTTTATCCTCCCTTTTAAATAGTATCGCTACTCTTTTTCTACAGGGGGTGGTTTTAGCATTACATAACCCACAAAGATTGATACGCCATTAGATCTAAGAAAAGGTGACCTGAAATCAACAGACCGATCTTGCATTTCGCCTGAAGTGGCTCGGCCAGACTTCTTGACATCAAGATGCTCAGAGCAGATATATGTATCATTTTCTAAAGGTTTTTGGCATACATTTATATATCAACTATTCCAAGTTAATACAAATGATTTTCTCAGTAGTTATTTCATGTAATCCTATTTAATACTAAAGGTTATATGATTTCAAATCATTATTTCTATTCAATAATAGTCATTTGCTTGAAAACAGTTAAATGGTTTGGTTTGGTTTGGTTATTTAATGCCAAATCCGGTTTAAACGTATATATTAGATATATATGATTTGTAATTTTTTACATAGACACGCGGCTAACGAAGATATGGACAGCTATCGATAACCTAAACGATCATATGGAAGTCAGACCCGACCGATAAAATGAAACGCAGTTTCTTCCAGGCAGCGGTCGTATCGATACTGCTATATGGATGCACTACTTGGACGCTAACAACACAGCTGGAGAAAAAGCTAGACGGCAAATACACAAGAATGCGGCGAGCAATATTAAACAAATCCTGGAGGCAACACCCCACAAAGCACCAACTATACGGCCACCTACCTCCCACCACGAAAACTATCCAAGTTAGACGAACCAGACATTCAGGACACTGCTGGAGAAGCAGGGACGAGCTCATAAGTGATGTACTCCTATGGACCCCCGCATATGGCCGAACAAAAGCAGAACGGCCGGTTCGAACTTACATACAGCAGCTCCGTGAGGATACGGGATGTAGCCCAGGAAGACCTGCCAGAGGCGATGAACGATAGGGAGAAGTGGCTAGAGAGGGTCAGGGATATCCATGCTGGTGGCACGACATGATGATGATGATGATGATGATGATTCGTAAACATAAGTCAATAAAGTTAAATAGTTTCAAGTATTGCTATGTATCGCTAACAATTCAATTAAACATTAATCATTTGTTCACGCACAGTTCAATGATCAAACAGTTCTATATGAAATAATTCAGATTAACTAGTAAAAGTTAAATAGTTCTGATTATTGGTATGTATCACGATCAATTCAATTAAATACCAATCATTTGTTTACACACAGTTAAATGATCAAACAGTTCTATTTCTAACAATTCAATTTAACATAGGTCTAAGTTAAATGGTTCCAAGTATGGCTATGTATCACTAACAAATCAATCAAACATCATTCATTTGTTTACGCTCAGTTAAATGATCAAACAGTTCTATTTCTAACAATTCAATTTAGCAGAAGTCCTTTGCACTCCGTTTAAATTTCAATTATTTATATTTGACCCATTGATAGATCCCTGTCCGGGGCTATCAGTCTGAGCTAGAATGGACCTAGGAGCAATGGCAATGAAGGGGTACTCCGTATTTCCCAAAGCTCTAGCATTACTAGAACCTCGCCATCAGATTATTTAGTGTCATATCTAAGACACTCGTTGGGTGGGAGGTCTTCCTCTTCAGCAGAAAAGCAGTCGGTGTATTCTACAGCCGCAGCTGACTGAGCTCACAATCTTATGGTATCGAGTAACTAATAATAATCCTTACTGCAACGTTCCTTAATACAAATTAAGTTTCAAGTTTTAAGCTTCGAGTTTTCCAATCAAATACATATTTACCAAACCCTTCGCTCGAGCAGGATATGACACAAGGTGAATTTTTTAAGCAGGGTTTAACAGGTTTGAATTCAGAGTTTTCCTTCTCCTGGATTAGTTGCCTCACCAAGCCAGAAGAAACTAGTCTGCCCTACTATCTACCCATTGCTGGAGGGAGAATAATTGGATTCATACCTTTCCTGAGGGTATTAGTGCAATGTGAAATGCAATAAGTACCGTCCAGGATTTGAACTCGTGTAGCTGTGTCCATTTCCTACGACGATAACCATTACACCACGGGCACCTCTCACTCCAATCAAATACGAATAATTTTTAATCCGATCAATTTAACAGATGCTATCCCTCTGGGTCAGAGTGGAGCTGGGAGTAATGGCAATTAAGGAGTACTACACATTCTCTAGATGTCCAAAAGTGGAGCCTCACTATCAGATGTAGTTTAGAGTAACTCATAGGTCACCCACTTTTAAGGGGTCACTCTGCAAAGGACACAGCGTATTTTAAGATCTATCGTTCTTTTCTTGAGAATCTGTGCACTGTTGATCAAAATTTCTTGGGCGTGTTTTCTTTTCAACCACAACCTTGAACTTTTTAAAGTCCTGAGTTAATAAGAGTCTTACCCAGTCCTTATTGAGAATAACTACTCTCTCGGGCGTATGAAGATGACTCCACTTCAATTCAGTCAGCTCCTCTGCTGACTTGAGCCTCGTTAACCACATTTTGTAAAATCGGGGTAGAAAAACATTCTCGGTAGAATCGAGGTGGATTTTTTTATCGAAAAAAAATTAGACGATTGAAGAATTAGTGATATGGCTTTTAGTATTTTAACTACTTGAAAATGGAAACGGGTTAATTTGCTCACGATGCCAGGCACACCTTAGATGACATCATTATCGATAAATGATGTCAGGCTGTTAAAAAAGGTTGTTTTCACCAAGATTTTAAACTTTGGAGAGATTTATTGCCGTTTTGGTGATAGAATCAAAATCCGAAAAAATAGTTGACAGAGGATATTGGGCAACATTTCTTGTTGACAGTATTTGTAAAATAACAACACTGAGATAACTCCATAAACCAATGCTCAGAGGATTTGTTTCGCAGACTATTCCTGTTATAGTGAGGTTGATTTTCACTGGGTGCCCTGAACCTTCCCTGAGGCTAACGATTTATAGCAATTCTAGGATTAACAGGACAATAAAACTATTGACTCAAAATCTGATGAATCCCCATCAATACATATATATATATACATATATATAACCATTATAAAAAAATTTTCAACAAACCTTTTTTTAAAATATTTCTTCTTCAGATAGAATATTCAGTTAAATTATTTTATAAACACCATCCGTTTAAAACGTCTAGAAACTATACAAATATACACATCTTGAAATTGAATATTATGAATACCATCAGTTTAAAAACTACACCGTCTAAAAACTATATATATATATATATATTGAGCACTCCGGTATCCAGTAAGCCAAAATATAAACAAACGAAAGCTAATTTATTATACGTCATAATTCCTAAGCTGACGTATGTCGTCTAATGGCTGAGCGGGAAGATTATAAGTCAACCGTAAAGTTGGGTGTGTTTCAATCTCAGCTTGAAGCCTAGCCACTCTGATGGGTTGTGATAAACGAAACAGTATGTCTGCGGATTATATATATGTATATATATAGAGAGAGAGAGATTTGAATAATGTTCTTCGTTTTATTTAAAAATACAGAGTGGTCAATATCGGTGACAGCATAATATTATATTACAATGTTTTGTTTTGTTTTTTTGGTGGGGGGTCTTTCTGCGTGCTTTTTTGGTTTTTTTTTTGTTTTTTGTTGTTTTTTTCATTTCTCTTTTCTTTTTTTTTTATCATGAAGTGTATGTTGTTCTGTGAGATAAGCGCTTTTGAATAATTATCATAAGGTTTTAAATGCCAAAAAATCTTTAAAAATGGCTGATAGATTAAACTAAACCACTTGAAATGAATAATTTTTTAATACACACACACGCACATACACACACACACACACACACACACATATATATATATATATATATATATATATATATATATATATATATGAGAGGTGTGTATCACTTGAAAACACATCCTCTGCGCACTCATGAATATATGATAAAATATTTTGCTTGCTGTTCTTCAACTGGTGAGATCGAAGACGGCGCCAGAATAAGATCTTACGAGAGCAGCGATTATGATTGGGAGAGCAGCGCATGCGTCGACCCAAATGTGGCGCGTAAAGAATGCCAATGAACAACATGCACCAGCAGATACGAACCAGAGTCAGCCATGTTGGCTTCATCGGGTGGCTCCACCACAGTCGAGAAACGATATCTTTCATTTGCCCTTTACAGTTGAGCGAACGAAATACATGATACAGTTAGCTTCAAATGTCCTTCTCGGAAAGATAATCTCTCTCTCTCTCTCTCTCTCTCACACACACACACACATACACACACACACGCGCACAATCATTTTTCTTCAATTTGTAATCTCTCTCTTTCTCTCTCTCACACACACACACACGCACGCACAATCATTCTTTTTACTTTCTCTCTCTCTTTATTTCTCTTCATATACCTCTCTCTCTCTCTCTCTCTCTCTCTTTCTTTCTCTCTCTCTCTCTCTCTCTCTCTCACGCACAATCATTCTTACTCTATTTATAAGTAAAGTTGGCGACCGTAGTCGAGGGTGACCAGAAGGCTCCCTTTTCAATTGCTACTACACCAAGGTGTAGTGGAGGGCGCTACTCCTTTCCCTGGATTGCTCTACTTTACCCTTGATACACACCTTATATCGCTGAGTGTTAAGCAAGGAGGTATCAAGTACCATTTTTAAAGTTTTTGGTATGACTCAACCTGCGATTGAACCCAGGTCTTCCAGACCATTGGCGAACACTCTACCCACTAGGCCAATGAGCAGGCTTTTGACTCTATTTATACTCTATTTTATACTCTCACTCTATCTCTGTCTCTCTCTCTCAAAGACATACACTCATACACACACTCTTGTACTTTCTACACATGTACACTTCCAATAGATACATACAAAAACAAGTTTCATAGGCTATCGTAAATAAAGAGTTATTGTGAAGATTGTTTTGCGCCAATCTTTCAAGTCACCACACCCTGTCAACGGAACTTTAAATACCCTGAATGTACCCCCTGTTCAATATTAAGACCCGACAAAAAAGTTAGTATCCAGGGTAAGACACTAAACTGTATCTGATGTTGAGGATCCAGTTCTGGAGATCTGGAAATTACGGACTACCCCCTTTTATTGCCATTAATCCCAGCTCCGCGGTGCCCAAAAGTGATAATTCCTGTTAGGGTCTATATATCAAATAGATCTGTTAAAAATTATTTGTATTCCATTGGAATACTTAATGTTATAAAATAGTAAATTATCTATATTAAGCAGAGTTATTTGAAACTAGATTTGTTTACTAAAGATTATCATTTGGCCTAGTTGGGTGGGGCCGTAGAATGCATCGACTGCAAATCTTCAGATGTGTAATACACACCCAATGTCTTGAATATGACACTAAACAATCTGATGCTGAAGCTCTAGTAATGCTGGAGCTTTGAAGGATTCGAAGAACCCCCTTCATTGCCATTGCTCCCAGGTTATCTCTGGCCCAGAGTGGTAGCACCTGATAAGGTCCTATCTCTGGGTCAAATAGAACTGTTTAGCATTTAAACTGATTCTACATTGAATTGTTAGAGAAAAAAATTTTGATCATTTAACAATGTGTAAACAAATTATTGATGTTTAATTGAACTGTTGGGGATGCATAGCAATGTTTGGAATCATTTAACTTTGTTGACTAATGCTAAATTGAATTGTTAGAAATAGAAGTTTGATCATTTAACTGTGTGTATCTACATTATATGTTTAAAAATCATATATTCAATATATATGTAAAAACAGGATTTGGCAATAAATAACCAGCAATGATTGATATGCCATAAAACCAAACCAAGGAATATCATAGGGACCTAGTAAATAACGTCTTGTACGGCGAAATCGTAGTCCGCAGGTTGGAATTCCATTTGAAGTATTACGGTCACTTTCACTCTAATATCCTATCTGAAGGCATGAACTCTCTTTTGTTCTAACTATGGATTAAATATTACTACTACTGTACATCTCTAAGGATGATTTTGGAATTAAATTGACCACTAAGGTTATGCCATTAAAAAAAAAATTAAACGATAACCGTATACAAATCATCATCATCAACATCATGCCGTGCTGGTAGCACGGATATCCCTGACCCTCTCTCGCCACTTTTCCCTATCGTTCATCGCCTCCGGCAGGTCTTCTGGACAACATCCTGTATCCTCACATAGTTGCTGAATGTATGTTCGAGCTGGTCGTCCTGCCTTTGCTCGGCCATGTGTGGGGGTCCATAAAAGTACATCACTTATGAGTTCGTCCCTGCTTCTCCAGCAGTGTCCAGCATGTCTGGTTCGTCTAACTTGAATAGTTTTCGTGATAGGAGGCAGGTGGCCGTACAGTTGGTGTCTTGTGGGGTGTTGACGCCAGGACTTGTTCAAGATTGCTCGCAGGATTCTTGTGTAATTGCCGTCTAGCTTCTTTAAATGACCATTATTAAACAGAAATAGTAACTTAAGCCATATAACTATGAGTATTATGTAGGAACCAGAGTTCAATCCCTGATCTAGTCATGCCAAAGACTCAAAAAATGATATTCGATGTCTCCTTGCTTTACACTCAGCATTATAAGCTACGGATCAAGGGTAGGTGGAGCAATCCATGGAAAGGAATGGTGCCCTCCCCTACACCTCGGTGTAGTAGCTGTTGAGAATGGAGACTTCGGGTCACCCTTGACTACGGTCGGCAAACTAATTTATGTAGGAATACTTGAAATCAATCATAGTCCCGTCGGTTGGGGCGGTGGAATACGCTAACTGCATCTCTGCAGAGGAGTAAAACCCCCTCCACAATGAGGGTCCTACATATGACAATAAAGCAATGCTAAAGCTCCCAGGTTCATTCAAATGGGAAGGGTGGTGTAGTATCTGTTAAGCTGTCATATATGAATCAAATAGAACTGTTTAATCATTTACTGCTTGGGAAATCATTTAACAAATTGCAACAAAACTATTAATATTAAATTGAATAATAAGCATTAGATAGCAATGCTTGAAACCGTTTAACTGTGTGCAAGCAAATGATCTCTGGCTCGTTTAAAGAATATCACCTTAAAACAATTCCCTTTAAAATCATATATATATATATATATATGTGTGAGTGTGTGTGTGTGTGTGTGTGTGTGACTGGAAAATTTCTACAAACCGTCATTTGGCTATTATAAATCTATTTCATCTGGCCATAATTTGTTTTTCTCTTCAATGTGATGGTTATCTGAAGAGGTTGGTTTCTCTTATGGAGTGACTAGCTGAAATAAATTTAAAATAGCCAAATGACTGTTTTTTGAGTTCTTCCAATAATATGAATTTGCTCTGTATGAAATTTATGAATTTATACTTCAATTATCATACACTGAGCACTCCTGGAGATTTATAAGAATCCATTTATATATTCTCAAATAGAATAGTTCCCAAATCCTCTTCTTCGGATGATATATATATTGTTCAGAAGCAAAATTAGGAATATTTTAGTTTAATGATAAACGACTCTATTATTAAACAAAGTCAATTTTTATTTAAAAAATAAATAAATAAATAAAATAAACACAAAACAATAAAGTTACGTAATATCACCATCATTTTCTTCAATTAGTGAATCAACACGCCTTCGAAACGATTTGCATGCCTTCGAAATAAACTCTTCAGACATTTTATTCCATTTCTCCTCTCAAAGCAGTCTTAAGCGAACCAATATTTGGATGGGAAGTTGCTCTTAAGCGAACCAATATTTGGATGGGAAGTTGCATGTTTTGTTTTCCAAAATGCCCCAGAGAGCGTAATCAAGGAGTTAAGGTCTGGTTTAATTGCAGTCCTCTCAGTTTTCTTGTGGAGTTTCAATTCGTTAGCGTGTTTTCTTATTGATGTTGTAGGGTCCTTCTTAATCGGCGTTGCGAGAGCAGTTAAAAGCTTCTTTTTTTTTGGTTCAATCCCCCTCCACTCCTTTTCCTTAAAAAGCTTTTTCCTATAAAATTTTTTCTTTACTTTGTGTACGATAGACAAAGAAACTTTGGTTTGATTTCGGCGTTAAGCAAATCATAGATTCTTTGTCGTTTCTTTTCTTGCTCATACTTATTGAGCTGGATTTTAATTCAAAAAGTGTTTGAATATTAGAGCTAATTATGAAAATTTAGACAAATCAGATTTTTAAAAAGTTTTTAAAATGATTCAATATTTTGTTTCTGCACCCTATATATATATATATATATATATTAGTGCCGGATGATTGTCGCATAAAGACGTCATGAAACCAATGGTCGCAAATAATCATCCATGCTATTAAATATGTATAAAAACAAATATATATTCATTAATTATTATATAATAGCTCTATCACAGATATTTAGCTTTCTCCTAAATTATACCGCATTTGGTCTGCCACATGCCCACCAAGTGAGATAGTTACAACTATACAATGTTGTAATATACATATATATCGAATGGGGGATCAGTGACTCTATCAAAAGGTTAAATCTACTTTCTTCAATGAAAAACGACGTTGTCTTTGTTTTGTTCTGCTTGGCACTAGCTGAAGATACGAGTTGCGCTCTTTTTCATCCCGTCTTTGTTTTAATAAGAATCTCACGGCTGATCTCTTTTCACACGTTTTCCTTCCCAGTTGAATTTTTTCGTACAAATTTCGAACGACGTTTTCCGTCAGCCTACGTTCCTCTTCTATGGACATGTCCAAATTAACAATATTTGTCCAGCCATTTATTTATCGATCGAACGACCTCACAATTCATTGATTTTAGTCTTTATCTCTAGTCTTTCTCTCATCTTTCAATCAATGAATCAGCGTATCTATCGGTGGCTGTGTGTATATAATCATGGGATGTAAAAGGATTATATATATATATATATATATATATATATATATCGTGCGTGAATATGCAAAGGCATATATACACACACAGATGCATATACATAGTCAAACACTGACACAACTATCTCCTGCTCTCCATGAATGATTAATTTCCTTTTAAAAATATTGTTTTGCTTTCACTTTAAAGTAATATAAGTCTATAAAAGGATTTCATTTGCAAACGAACACTGAGAGTCGTCTTATATATATATATATATATACGGGAGGAGGATTCAATAAATGGGGTGAGTTTTGCCAAAAGAATCGGCAAATAAGAACCACCGTTTATAGTTGCACTACTTTCAATATTGATGAGTCCTTTCATGTCCCAGTAGACTGTTGATATGACCTTTTCACATGCAACTGCATCTGGAAATTTTTATTTACCGGAGAGTCAGTGCTTCTACTCCATTGACTGCATTTTCGACTTAGAATCGTAGAGGTAAACCTATGTTTAACCCATTTGTAATTCTTTTTTTTTTTTACTAAAACATGCTTTTCCGTACCCGTCAAACATTCTTTTCTAAATCTCACAGGGTTTGTACTTCTCTGCCAACAAACATTTGGTGACAGACCTCTGTACAAGCTTTTATCACTCTGTTTAATTGGCCACAATTTTGAATAACCTCAAAAGAAATATTTCATGAGATTAAGATAATATTTTCTAAAAACCGATTTCAAACAATGCAGAGTTTACAATGATACAAAAATCAGGAAAAAATGTCTTTTATCAAAATTATTCCACTTATGTATTGAATGAAACTTACGCACACACACACACACACACATATGTATACATATATATATATATATATAGAGAGAGAGAGAGAGAGGGTGTCTCAAAATAAATGCAACCCATCAAAATGATCTTCCAGGCAGTGGTCGTATCGATACTGCTGTATGGATGCACTACTTGGACGCTAACTAAATGGCTGAAAAAGAAGCTAGACGGCAATTACACAAGAATGCTGCGAGCAATATTGAACAAGTCCTGGAGGCAACACCCCACAAGGCAACAACTATACGGCCACCTGCCTCCCATCACGAAAACTATCCAAGTTAGACGAACCAGACATGCAGGAAACTGCTGGAGAAGCAGGGACGAGCTCATAAGTACTCATGATGTACTCCTATGGACCCCCACATATGGCTGAGCAAAAGCAGGACGACCAGCTCGAACATACATTCAGCAGCTATGTGAGGATACGGGATGTAGCCCTGAAGACCTACCAGAGGCGATGCACGATAGGGAGAAGTGGCAAGAGAGGGTCAGGGATATCCCTGCTAGCGGCATGATATGATGATGATGATGATGATGTTGCATCAAGTCATTTTTTTTATCTGAGTCTTAAAAAGCAATCATATCACTTCAAAAACGTCAAACCAGGGACTTTTTTAACTCCTTGCTGCAGAATATCTCATCGTATCCACATTGTCAGGACATCTTGCAGTTAGCTTCCTGCCAGATCTGGAAATTTCTGCCTTCTAGTTGAGGTTGTTTACTGACCTTGTAGCTTGAATTTTGTGTACCGATAAATTTGGCTTTTCTGTGGATAATTGTTAAGTTAAACCTCCTGCGAAATTTTCATTACAAAGAAGTAGTGATGCAAAATATTTTTCCTCACTTGTCCAAAGCATTGTGATCGAGGATCAATAGTTCTTATTGTATATTATTTTCAAATCTAAAATTTAAAAAAACACATTATTATAAGTAGTAGAGTTATTAGTAGTCACATAGGTCACATATATATTGAGACAATATATATATATATATTTCAATCATACATCAGGGAGGTCTTCAGTGATGCACTGTCTTCATTGCCGATTTCGGGTTATTTCTGCATCATATCGGCTCCGACAGTAACAGCGGCATGACTCTGGAAGAGCCAAGCCGCCTCCGTGATCGCGATGTGCTACGCTCGTGCCTCTATCAAAGTAAGAAAAAAAACTATATATATATATATATATATATATATATATATATAACAGTAAGGTTATTAAAAAGAAAAAATTATAAAATCACGAAATTCTCAATTTTAAATTGCGCAAGTTTTATGATCATCAGGTAATCAGGTGTTTAGGATGTGTAAAGTAAGATTGGGATCTGGTTGATTTTACTAGTTTATCTTTTTTAATATTATTGCTAAACCTGGTAAAACAATCTGTCTGTGGATGACAATATATATATATATATATATATATATATAGCTCTGTTTTATTCACAATGTTTGGCTCAGCCGTCTTAGTATTTTATGAGGATTGACTGAACAGCTCCATAGGTTGAAAGTTTTTTATGATGACGTCATATCTGCTTTTGATGACTATTTTAATCAATGAGTTCCAAGCACTGCAGCACCAACAGAAAAAGTGTGTGGATCACAAGGGTTAGGGGGCTATGTTGAACTATAAACCTCATTTGAGTATTCGAAATATTGTCATTATCTTTAACATTATATTCACAACGTTTCGGTCGATTCGTCCTTCAGCCTTCTTCTGGTGTTTCTTGGCAAACTCGGGAGCCTCCACGGAACTTCAATCCGAATCCTTTATTCTAATCCCGTTGACCATAACTTAGAAATTTAAACAAATAATAAACTTCATTTGGTTACATTCCATGAGAGTATCTTGTTTAGCCCATGAACTTTCAGCCAAAGCTCGTTCACTGATGGGGTTAGTTTTTAGATTGATAATATTTGTTTTTGGTTGGTTGGTTGGGTTTTATAGTATATCAACTTTTGTCGATTATTTAACGCTAAATCCATTTTTATGGAAATAGTTCTATTTCAAACAATTCAGTTAGGATAAGTACGCAGTTTAAATGCAAGTACAGTTTAATTGTGAAAAACATTTCTATTTCAAGCTATTCAGTTTAGTCAAGCAGTTCTAATTCAGCTAATTCAGTTTAGTATAAGTACAGATTTTATTTAAATACAGTTAAATGTCAAAACAGTTCTATATTAAACAAATCAGTTTGGTGTAAGTACAGTTTCAATGTCAGAAAACAGTTCTATTTCAAATAATTCAGTTTAGCAGTTTAAATGTAATTACGGTTTAATTGTCAAAAACATTTCTATTTTAAGCTATTCAGTTTAGTCAAACAATTCAGTTTAGCATAAGTATGCAGTTAGTTCTATTGAACCCATTGATAGGGCCCTTTCAGGTGCTACCATTCCGGGCTAGGTGGACCTGGGAGCAATGGCAATAAAGGGGTGTTCCGCATCACCCAAAGCCCTAGGATCACTGGAACCTCACCATCAGATTGTTTAGTGTCCTAAACAAGAACACTCATGGGGGGTCTTACCCCTCTACAGAGGTGCAATCGGTGTATTCTACAGCCCCAGCCCATTAGGCAAGAATAATATTTGTTTTAAAGTAAAATGCATTCATTCATATACACATATATGCAATGTGCATCAATGCATATCTTCACATATTTACACACACACATATATATATATATATATAATATTTTTACTCCTTCGGAGTTTTCACATCAGCTAACGCTGATGGTTTTTAATTGGAATTTGAGTGACAGCAAGTCTCCTCAAGTTTCTAGGACTCTTCTCAGTATTTTGGCCGATCTCAATAATACTGTAGTTTGGACAGTCTCCCCCGTCCTTTTATTTACAAACCATCCAGTCCTTGTATCAATCCTTTGGTGGCTGTACCAAGAGCACTAATTCCATTTGGTATCACCGTCACTTCATGTTCCACAGTCTTTTCAATTCCCTAGCAAGGTCCAAATACTTATCCCTCTTTTCGCTCTCTTTCAATTTTACGCTGTGGTCCGATAGGATAGCAATGTCGACAATTCTGCAAGTTCTCCTTTTTTTTTTTTTTTTTTGTTGATCATTATAAGGTCTGGTCGTCTTGCCGAGATTAGTGATCTGTTCGTATCTCAAAATTCCTTAGGAGTTGTGTCTCCTTCTTCAGGACACATGATGGGTTGTGCATATACCATTTGTTTGTATGGTCAAACTTCAGATTTTTGCACAATTCCTAATGGATCTCCTTACCCTCACAGTCGTGCCTGGCCTTATATTCTTTCCGTGCTAATTTGCTGCATTCGCTCATTATGTGATAGATCGTTTCGTCTCTGTCACAACATAACCTACATCTGCTGTTTTGTTGAGTCTTATCTATTTTCGTTTTGATATTATTGGTCCTTATGGCGTTGTTTTGTGCTTCTATTAGAAAAAATTCAATTTCTCTCTTAAGGTTTCCATTTCTTAGCCACGTCCCCGTTTTCACTGTGTGAGATGTCGCTTGTTAGTCGCTCAAAACGTCCATAGAGTTGGTTTTTTCCCACTTTTGTTTTCTAGTTATTTCCGTTCTGCTGATCTTCGTGTCGTCTTCTGGTAGCAGTAATCAGTCTTCCTGTGCGTTTATCATAATAATTATAATTATTAAGTTGTGTTGATAGCACGTATTTCCTTGCTTCTCCCTCGCTATCCGTCCATTATCACCATCAGTGTTGACAGGTCCTCAAGTCGACGTCAGGTGTCTGCACAGAAACTGATGAATAAAATAAAAATGAAATGTAAGATTAATAACTCACAACTCTGAGTTTCACTAATCGTGTGTGATTTCGCATTAAGATCGAACTCGACCATAATTAATCATTTTTTTTTTTTTTTTTCATTTTTTTCATATTGTTATTTTTAGTCTTCTGAAAAGAACACTGTACAATTTTTGTGTGTTGAACACTTAAATATTTGACTGAATATACAGCCATTTCAGTTTATACCGAACGGTGGGCGATTCTAATTTTATGTAATATATATATAAGTATACATATATATTGATATTTCCTTAGTTTTTCTACATTTATAATCATCATAGCCACTACTGATATTATTTGATTCATATCAACGTATATTTGTCTGGAATCCCCATACTTAATCCACTTCAGGTACTTTTTTCATAAATTACGAACAGAAAATTCTTTCCTACTCCTGCAACCATGGTAACCCATCACCTTCGCTCACTTCTTACTTGGAAAAGTAATATCTAACACCAAGTCCCTCTACATGGCGTCTATGATGACATGAAGGACAAAAGTTCATCTTTATATATATATATATATATATATATATATATATGTGCATGTGTGTGTGTGTGTGTGTGTGTGTGCTCACTTACACATGCATACTTCTTTTTTATTTTATGCAGCCTGCTACATAGTTTTAAAATACTTTATCTCAAAAATATTTTAAAAGTATGATAATGATAGTAATGAAGACCTCAGAGTAAAATTAAAAGAAAATGAAAAGCGAGATAAGTACCATGACCTTGCTAAAGAACTGAAAAACTATAGACCATAAAGGTGATTGTGATACCAATTGTACATTGTACGCTCGGACAATCTCCAAAGGATTGGCAAAAGGGTCTGAAAGACTTGGGAATATGAGGACAAGTGAAGAACATCCAAACTATAGAATTGTTGGTATCAGCCAGAATACTGAGAATAGTCCTGGAGACTTGAAGAGACTTGCTGTCACTCAAACCTCAATGGAAAACCACCAGCTAATGCTGGTATGTAAATATCTCAAAGGAGTAACAATATTAATAATGATAATAATGCAGCGAAGGCATGAATTGACAACAAAAAGGAAGCTCCTCGTGATGTAATGGTTAAAACGATGGACTGCGGAATCGTAGTACGCGAGTTCGTAATCCAGTTACGCTCTTACGTTCACTTTCGGGCAAATACCCTTAGGAAAGGTATGAACCCCCTTATCCTCCCAGCTATGGGTTAGATAGTACCACTACTGTTCTTCTAGGAGAATGGCTTTAGCATTAAATAACCTAAAAAGAGTTGATATGCCATTAAACAAAGAAACCTGACTACAAAAAGACCAATGCTATGGTCTCGCAAACGTGGATAATAGAGTGTCGGAAAATGTAAAAAATATCTAACAAAATCATAAACTTCATCAAAAATGCCATCGACAACTAGAGGGTGGAATTGACAGCGAGAGAACAAACCTCAGGAAAAGTAAAAATCTAGGAAGACTAGGTCTCGCCACTGCTATACTTTATAACAATGATGTTACTCAATTACATACAAGTCGCCGCCTTGGTTTAGGAGTATGTTATCAGCCTAACGTAAAATTAGGCGGGTTTCGATCCCGGCTTGGAGCGTCTCACGTGTCTAACCACACTGAAGAGTTGTGATACAACGAACCAGTCGGTATGGATATGACACAAAACAATCTGATGATGAAGTTTCAGTACTGCTGGAGCATGGGAAATGCGGAGCACCCCTTCATAGCCATCACTCCCAGGTAGCACCTGATAGGGTCATATTTATGAGTCAAATAGAACTAAAATCTGTACTTATGCTAAACGGAATTAACTTGAAATAGAACTGTTTTTTATATCTAAACTGCGTACATATGCTAAACGGAATTGTTTGAAATTGGACAGTTTTCGCATTTAACTGTGTGTGAACAAAAACTAATACTAAACCGAATTGTTTGAATTAGAACCGTTTAACTAAACTGAATAGCTTAAAATAAAAATATTTTTGACAATTAAACTCTTTACTCATGCTAAACTGAGTTGTTTGAAACAGAACTGATAATTAGCATAAAATGTATTTGGCATTAAATATCCTACAAAGGTTGATATGCCATAAAACCCAACCAACCAATCAACTACGTATTTAGGAAATGTGAAGGGGCAACAAATTTACAAAATCACAATAAAAGATAAACAACTTTATTAACACGGATGATATAAAGTTATAAGCAAAAAATGAAAATGGACGTTTCGTGGGCAGTACAATGAAGCATCCATATAAATAATTTTATTTAAAAATGGAACGTTCATTAGGACGATTGTATTGAACATGAAGCGGCTGTCATAGACTATCAAATAAAAATACTCATTACAAATGATTTGTATTAATAATAATAATAGTTATTATTACTATTGTTTTGCATATATATATATGTCTGTGTCTGTGTGTGTGTGTGTGTGTGTGGTGCGACACATTCTATGATTTAATGCTTTGCTAATCTCGCAAATTCATTTAGTCACAGAGTAAGTGCTTCTTTTTTGTGTCAATATAGCAAGCAAAGCAAAACTGACCAACCAATATATGAAACCTGCACCAACACACAAACCCACATACATGCATAAACAAATGGACAAACAAATGATCAAGCTACCACATCTCTTATTAGTGTAGTTGACTGTTTATTTGCAAGGCTTCTCTCATTTACAGCCTGGTTCTAGACTTATTTTCGCAAATACCTGACAGGATATGCTTTGAAATAATTAGCCAAGAAGTGAAGTATTGTATGCTGGCATGTTGATTGTATAGATATGCTAATATATCCGGATAAGAGTGCTGCGACAGTTCACCTAAAGGTCTCCAAAGTTACAACTGATTGTCTCCGTAGTACTGAGATATCATTTCTCCGTAGCCTCTTTGAAATATAGGCTGGTCCACTACAGGTTCCATCCACGGGTCGAATAGAAATGAATGATAGGTTGGTCCACAAAAGGTCCAATCTATGGATCAAATAAACATATATGATAGGCTGGTACACCAAAGGTTCCATCTATGGGTCGAGTAGAAATGAATCATAGGTTGCTCCCCAAAAGGTCCCATCTATGGATCAAATAGACATATATGATAGGCTGGTCCACCAAAGGTTCCATCTATGGGTCGAATAGAAATGAATGATAGGCTGGTCTACAACAGGTTCCATCTATGGATCAAATTGACATATCTGATTGGCTGGTCCATAATAGGTCCCACCTATAGGTCGAATAGACATATATGATAGGCTGGTCCACAACAGGTCACATATATGGCTCAAATAGAAATGTATGATAGGCTGGTCCACAACAGGTTCCATCTATGGATCAAATAGACATATATGATAGGCTGGTCCACCAAAGGTCACATCTATGGGTCGAATAGAAATATATGATGGGCTAGTCCACAACAAGTCTCATCTATTGGTCGAATAGAAATGTATGATGGACTAGTCCACAACAGGTTCCATCTATGGATCAAATAGACATGTATGATTGGCTGGTCCATAACAGGTCCCCTCTATGGGTCGAATAGAGATATATGATAGGCTGGTCCACTACAGGTTCCATCTATGGGTCGAGTAGAAATATATGATAGGCTGGTCCACCACATGCAGAAGGGTATTGCTTGTTTTTTGAGTTCGATTTTTATTCGTTAAAATATTATATGAGGTTGTTTGGTTGTTGGTTAGTGTGGTTTTACAGCATGTCAATACTTCTTGGGTCATTTTAAGCTTAAGTAAAGTTAATACTTAGGATCTCTACTTAAATACAGAGTAAAAATTTATCGTCACAATCACTTACAGGGTGCGGAAGCAAAATTAAGAATATTCTACTATAATAACAAACGATTCTATAATAAAACAAGATTAATTACAATTTTAAAAAATAAACAACAAAATAAGAAAATAGACACAAAACAGTATGTTTACTCAATATTTTTTCGATTATTGTATGAATACGCCTTCGAAACAATTATCGTGCCTTCAAAATAAACTCTTCAAACATTTCATTCCATTTCTCCTCAAAAGCAGACTTAAGCGAACCAATATTTGGATGGAAAGTTGCATTTGTTTTGTTTTCTAAAACGCCCGAATTGCGTAATCAAGGTGGGTAAGGTCTGGAATTAAATCTTGTTTAATTGCTGTCCTCACAGTTTTCTCGTGGATTTTCAATTCATTAGCGTACTTTCTTATTGACATTGTTAGGTCCTTCTTTATCAGCGTAGTTAAAAACACTTCTTTTCGTTTTTTATTCAATCCTCCACTTTCTGTAAAAAAATTGTTTGTTTTAAATACAGTAGACAAAGAAACTTTGGTTTAGTTTCGGCGTTAAGTAAATCATAAATTCTTTGTCCTTTCTTTTCTTGCTCACTCATATTGGGCTGAATTTTAATAAATAATGTGCTTAAATAATAGAGCTAATCATGAAAATTTAGATTTATCGCGTTTTTTGTTTCGTTTTTTGTTGTTTTTTTTTTAATTGGACTAATCAAACTAAAAAAAAGTTTTGAATAATTTCATTTCGAGCATATCGACTTGGTCCCTATATGAGACTCTAACAGGTGCAACCACTCCGGGTCAGAGTCCAAATTGCGGGGAATAATGATAGCAATAAATGTTTGATCCTTCACTTCTCATCATCTCATCACATGATGTGGTTTATTTTCATACCAAGGACGCCAATTTTTGTGGGGTGGGGAAGATACCTCTTTACAATGAATACAGTATTCTATGCCCCGTTGACTGGTCGATCCACTGATTGAAATTTTCATGCAGACTAAATATCTGAAGACGCACTTATACGAAACTCTAAAATGTGCTCTAAGATGTACTGCTCAATTAACTTGGGTTGTAGAATACGCCGACTGCACCTCAGCAATAATACCACCCTCCTCTGATGGTAAGGCTCCAGTCCTAAAGCCTTTGGGAATGTGTAGTATCCCTTCATTTCCATTATTCCCAGATCCACACTGACTCGAAGTGTCAGTACCAGTTAAGATTCAATCAGTGAGTCAAATAGAACTGTTTAATCCTTTACTAGGATACAATAAACTGTGTGTGACCAAATAATAAATAGCGAATTGAATTATCAGTATTATATTTGGATTGGTTTGTTTTTATGGCATATCAACCACTGTTGGTCATTAAATGCTAAATCCTTTTTATACAAATATTAAATATATGATTTCTAAACACGTTCTGTAGATAACTATTTGAATTTTGCACACAGTTAAATGTTTTCACTTAATTTCAAATAATTTATTTAGCACAATTGCAATATTTTCTATTTACACATATCAAATGTAAAAACAGTTCTATTTCAAACTATTCAATTTAGCATATGTTCAGTTTGAATGTCAATAGTTTTATTTCAAATAATTCAAACATGCATGTCAACAAAGTTAACTGGTTCCAAGTATTGCTATGTAATATTAACAATTCAATTAAACACCAGTCATTTATTTACATGCAATTAAATTTAAAAACAATTCTATTTCAAGCATTTCTGTTTAGCATAAATTTGATTTGGTTTGGTTTTATAGCACACCAACCATTGCAGGTTATTGATACCAAATCCATACATATAAACAGATATATTTCAAACAATTCAATTTAGCATAAGTACACCCGTTTTAATGTCAAAAACAGTTATATTTGAAACAGTTCAGTTAAGCATAAGTACACAATTTAGTTCTATTTGACCCAGAGATAGGAACCTGTTAAGTGCTACCTCTCTTGACCAGGGAGTAATGTCAATGAAGTGCTACCTCGCATCCCTAAAATTCCACTATTACTGGGGCCTCACTATCAGATTGTTTAGTGTCATATCAGGACACTCGTTGGGGAGGTCTTACTCCTTTGCAGAGAAGCAGTCGGTGTATTTTACAAAGCTTTGCATAAGTACACAGTTTAAATGTCAAACAGTCCTATTTGACCCATCAAGTGCTGCCACACTGGGTCAGAGTTGACCTGGGGGACAATGTCAGTGAAGGGGTTCTCCATATTCCTCAAAGTTCCTGCATTACTGGGCCCTCACCATCATTAGTGTCATAACAGGACACTCGTTGAAACCATTTAACGATGTGCAAATAGAACTATCAGTGTTAGTAATACTTGAAGCCATTTAACTATGTGCAAATAGAACTATCAGTGTTAGTAATACTTGAAGCCATTTAACTATGTGCAAATAGAACAATCAGTGTTAGTAATACTTGAAGCCATTTAACTATGTGCAAATAGAACTATCAGTGTTAGTAATACTTGAAGCCATTTAACTATGTGCAAATAGAACTATCAGTGTTAGTAATACTTGAAGCCATTTAACTATGTGGGAATAGAACTATCAGTGTTAGTAATACTTGAAGCCATTTAACTATGTGCAAATAGAACTATCAGTGTTAGTAATACTTGAAGCCATTTAACTCTGTGCAAATAGAACTATCAGTGTTAGTAATACTTGAAGTCATTTAACTATGTGGGAATAGAACTATCAGTGTTAGTAATACTTGAAGCCATTTAACTACGTGCAAATAGAACTATCAGTGTTAGTAATACTTGAAGCCATTTAACTATGTGCAAATAGAACTATCAGTGTTTGTAATACTTGAAGCCATTTAACTATGTGGGAATAGAACTATCAGTGTTAGTAATACTTGAAGCCATTTAACTATGTGCAAATAGAACTATCAGTGTTAGTAATACTTGAAGCCATTTAACTATGTGCAAATAGAACTATCAGTGTTAGTAATACTTGAAGCCATTTAACTATGTGCAAATAGAACTATCAGTGTTAGTAATATTTGAAGCCATTTAACTATGTGGGAATAGAACTATCAGTGTTAGTAATATTTGAAGCCATTTAACTACGTGCAAATAGAACTATCAGTGTTAGTAATACTTGAAGCCATTTAACTATGTGCAAATAGAACTATCAGTGTTAGTAATACTTGAAGCCATTTAACTATGTGCAAATAGAACTATCAGTGTTAGTAATACTTGAAGCCATTTAACTATGTGGGAATAGAACTATCAGTGTTAGTAATACTTGAAGCCATTTAACTATGTGCAAATAAAACTATCAGTGTTAGCAATACTTGAAACCATTTAACAATGTGCAAATAGAACTATCAGTGTTAGTAATACTTGAAGCCATTTAACTATGTGCAAATAGAACTATCAGTGTTAGTAATACTTGAAACCATTTAACTATGTGCAAATAAAACTATCAGTGTTAGTAATACTTGAAGCCATTTAACTATGTGCAAATAGAACTATCAGTGTTAGTAATACTTGAAGCCATTTAACTATGTGCAAATAGAACTATCAGTGTTAGCAATACTTGAAACCATTTAACTATGTGCAAATAAAACTATCAGTGTTAGTAATACTTGAAGCCATTTAACTATGTGCAAATAAAACTATTACCGTTAGTAATATATGTAACGATTTATCTATGTGCAAATATAATTGTCTGTGTTAGTAATACTTAAAACCATTTAACTGTGCACAAAAAGAACAGCTAGTCTATGATAGAAATACTTTAATACTATTTGACTATGAGAAAACAAATGAGCTCTGGCTCGTTTACAAATGTTACCAACAAACTATTCGCTTACTAATCATATATATTAGAATTTGTCATTAAATAACCCACGAGTGTTGGTATGCCATAAAACACAACCAACATCTAAGATGTACTAAAAGAGAGTATTCTGTATTTTCTGGCCAGTCGTCATAAATATATTTTTTCATAAAGAATCCATATTTTATAGTTACTATGTTTGCTTGACGGGACTTAGAATACGCCCACTGCATCGCTGGGAGACGGGTAAGGTTGGTTTGGTTTTACGTTATAGCAACCATTTTTGGTTATTCAATGCCAAATCCGGTTTATTCATACATATCAAATTTATATAATTAGGTTTGCTTGGGGTTGATGGCATATCAACCATTGTAGGTTATTCAATGCCAAATCCTCTTTATACATATATATTAAATATATATGATTTGGTTCGGTTGGGTTTGATGGCATATCAACCATTGTAGGTCATTCAATGCCAAATCCTCTTTATACATATATATTAAATATATATGATTTGGTTCGGTTGGGTTTGATGGCATATCAACCATTGTAGGTTATTCAATGCCAAATCCTCTTTATACATATATATTAGATATATATGATTTGGTTTGTTTGGGTTTTATTGCATATCAACCATTGTAGGTTATGTAATGCCAAATCCTTTTTATACATATATATTTAATATATAGGATTTAGTTTGGTAGGGTTTTATGGCATATCAACCATTGTAGGTTATGTAATGCCAAATCTGCTTTATTCATATATACCAGAAATATATGATTTGTAAACATAAGTGAACAAAATTTAATGGTTTCAAGTATTGCTATATATCACTAACAATTCAATTAAATATCAGTCATTTGTTTACACAGTAAAATTTCAAACAATTAAACTTAGCAAAAGTCATTGTGTGTACTCATTTTGAATATCAATATTTTTTGTCCCATAGATAGGACCCTTTCAAGTGCTACCACTCCGGGATAGAGTGGACCTTGGAACAAAAGCATTCCCAAAAGCTTTAGCATTACTGAAGCCTCATCATCAGACTATTTAATGTCATAATTAGGACACTGGGTGGGGTCTTACCCTTCTGCAGAGATGCAGTCGGTGTTTTCTACTACCCCAGCACACTGGGCTGGTAGACGAGTAAGTCTATTGTCCGATATATAATACTAAAAATGAATCCGGCGGTGAAGAGCAAGTTTTCAGCGCTGGAGAGTATGGAGTCACACATTTCGTTGCAATTACTCCCAGGTCCAAACTAACCCAGATATAGGGCGTCCTCGTGGTGTAATTGTTAAAGCGATGAACTGCGGAATCGTAGTACGCGAGTTCGTACTCCAGTCGCGCTATTACGTTCACTTTCGGGCAAATACCCTTGGGAAAGGTATGAACCCTCTTATCCTCCCGGCTATGGGTTAAATAGTACCACTACTGCTCTTCTAGGAGAACGGCTTTGGCATTAAATAACCTAAAAAGAGTTAATATGCCATTAAACAAAGAAACTAAACTAAACCAAACCTAACCCAGATAGTAGTACCTGTTAGGTTCTCCTCTTTGGGTCAAATAAATTTGTTTGAGATAATATTTTTGATATATAAGTGTCTCAACTCAATTGCAATCAAGTGAGAAATCTTATATATATATAAATATGTATATATTTGTAACATGAATACTTTTTTTAATCACAAGAAATGATATATTGGTTCGGTTGGGTTTATGGCATATCAACCATGGTATGTGATTTAATACGAAATTCTGTTTATACATATATATTAAATATATATGATTTTGTAAACACATTTTGTTGATAACATTCTTAAACAATCCTGCGCTCTTTTTTGCACACAGTTAAATGGTTTCAAGTATTGCTATATAACAGTCACAATTTAACATCAGTCAATTGTTTGCATACAGTTTCTTCTATTTGACCCATAGATAGGCCCCAATCAAATGCTACTACTTCGAGTCAGAGTGGACCTGGGAGTAATGGCAATGAAGGGGTATTCCGCATTCCACAAAGCTCCAGCATTACTGGAACCTCACTATCAGATTGTTTAATATCGTATTCAGGACACTCGTTGGTGAGTGTCTTACCCCTCTGCAGAGATGCAGTCGGTAAATAAATAAAGAGAATACTGCCAAATGAATTGTCCATCGAAAGCATTGTTTACATCTGAACCTACTTCAAAGAAATCAATTATGATAGGTCATTTCATGTCCTAGAGTGTTGTCAGAATCACTTACTTTACTGACTGCTTCGCCCAGAAGTTTTTCTTTATTGGAGAGTCAATGTGTTTCTATTCTATGAACCTCTTTTTGAATAGGGCCCGTAGTGACAAACCCCTGTTAAACCCATTTATAAACAGTTTTTTTTTTACTAAAACATGCCTCTCTGTACACGTCTCACATTCTTCTGTAAATATCACATAGTTTGCACTTCTCAGCCACTAGAAATTTTATAACAGACCTCTGTTCAAGCTTGGATCACCCTGTCTGATTTGTCAGCATTTTGAATTGCCTCAAAACAAATATTTTTACGAGATTAAAATAGTTTTTTTTGCGATAAACCAATTCTAAACAATGCAGAGTTTACACTGATGAAAAAAATCAGAATTTTTTTTTTTAAATAAAAGTTACATTTATTCGTTGAAATACTTTCGTATAAGCAGAAGATAGGAATACTTGAAAGTATTTAATTGTAGTGGATTGAAAAATTAAAAAATAAAATTAAAATAAATTTTTAAAAATGCAAAATCTCCAAGAAGCCCCTGACAGGGGCCCCGCATACGCGGGAAAAAGAAAGAGATTCGCTCTTCTTCAGCAGTGACCGGTGGATTGAAAATACCTATATCTTTCATGCTGCTAGTGGAAGGCCAGGTGTCCGTTTTACGCGACACGCTGGTTTACCTTTCCACTTGTAGCAGCCGTTTCTTTTACCAGCAACCCACGACTAAAAACACCGAAAAATGGACATATCTGCCCGAAAACTACTAGAACATTTTAACACCTTGTCTGGGAGACGCAACCATTTCATTTGGATTCAGGAATGATTTCCCACCCACAGAATGGTTGTTGAACCCAGAAATAAATACAAAATATAAAAGCTACCTTGGCCTCCTTTCTTCTTTTCTTCAGTAATTCCTTTGCAGCCTTCATAGACCAAAAGACGCCAGCGAATTAAGATGGGATAAGAAGAAACTAACGGAGTCAGATATAGATATCATAACACCAAAACCCAAAACAAACGAACGATCACCAAAATATCATTAGCCCCATATAATTATGGGCAAATTATTAGTATTAGATAGGAATACTTGAAACCATATAACTATGGGCAAATCATTTATACCAAGAACAGTTACTTGAAGCTAAAAGTGCAAATGAATGATTATTAGCAGAAAAAACTCGAAACCGTAGATTGTTTATTTGTTTGGGTTTTATGGCATATCAACCTTTGTAGGTTATTTAATACCAAATCCATTTTTATGCAAATAAACAGTTCTACTTCAAATAATTCAGTTTAGCACACGACCATAGTTTAGTTGTCAAAACCTTTCTATTTCAATCTATTCAGTTTGGTCAAACTGTTCTAATTCAAACAATTTAGTTTAGTATAAGTACAGTTTTTGTTTACACACAGTTAAAAGTCTAAACAATTCTGTTTCGAACAATTCACTTTAGTGTCGTACAGCTTTAATGTCAAAAACAGTTCTATTTCAAACAATTCAGTTTAGCATAAGTACACAGTTTACATATCAAAACAGTTCTATTTTAAACAATTCAGTTAAGCATGAATTCGCAGTTTAAATGCAAAAACAGTAAACTCTCGAAACCACGGTTTAATTCTATTCGACCCATAGATAGGACCCTGTTAGGTGATACCACTCTGGGCTAGAGTAGACCTGGTAGCGATGGCAATAAAAGGAGGCTCCACATTCCCCAATGCCCCGGCATTACTGGAACCTCACCATCAGTTTGTTAAGTGTCATATGCAGGACACTCGTTGTTGGGGTTTAACTCCTCTGCGGAGACGCAGTCCGTGTATTCTACAGCCCCAGCCAATTGGGCAATCGAAACAGTAGAATGTTTTTTAAAAACATACTTCTGCATTACATAACCCAATAAGTGTTGCCGTACCGTAAAATTTAACACACCCACAAAACGTCTATATTTACCCGACAATTTAAAATCAAAGTTGCAATCGAAAGACTGTTTCGGTTTTTTCTATATCGTCTCTCTCTCACTCTCTCTCTCTCTCTCTCTCTCTCTCTCTCTCACATCAACTCACCAATTATTTTCTAGCGAGAGAGTCAATCGACCTATACTCCAACACATCCCCCAGGCTTACACCCCAGCGATCACAGAGGGTAAAACGGATTAATACAACATATCCCATTATCTATATTAGTTACACTGAGATAGATAGATAGATAGATGAGAACCGAATGAGATAGATAGATAGATAGATAGACGCGGTTAAAGTCGATGGAGTATCCATTGATGATCGAGTGGCAAAACACACGCACACATACATACACACACACACACACGTGCACACATACACACACACACACACATACGTGTTTGTGTATACATTTGTGTGAACGTATAAATATATATGATTGCAAATCATGACTTGTATACATGTACATGTGTGTCTGAGTACATGTATTCAGGCATGCATATGCATATATGTGCATATATTCATATATAATATTTTGAAAGTACATACCTACATACATACATATAAAGAGACGAAGATAGATAATGTAAATATCTTATAAATATACATTCATATATATATATATATATATAATGCATTTTGGTATATTTAAAAAATAAAGAGTATGTTTAATTTAGGATATATATATATATATATATATATATATATATATATATATATATATATATATATTCAAGTTATGGACAGCTATCGATAGGCAATCGGTCATATGGAAGTCAGACCTGACCGATAAAATGACGCGCAGTTTCTTCCAAGCAACAGTCGTGTCGATACTGCAATATGGATGCACGACATGGACGCTAACTAAACGTATGGAGAAAAAAGTTGACGGCAACTACACAAGAATGCTGCGAGCAATATTGAACAAGTCATGGAAACATCACCCCACAAAGCAGCAGCTGTACGGTCACTTAGTCCCATCACGAAAACTATCAAAATTAGACAGACCAGACATGCGGGACACTGCTGTAGAAGTAGAGACGAGCTCATAAGAGATGTTCTCCTGTGGACCCCTTCACATGGACCTGCAAAGGCGGGACAACCAGCTCGGACCTACATAAGCAGCTCTGTGCCAATATGGGATGTAGCCCAGAGGACCTGCTGGTAGCAATGGATGAAAGGGAAGGGTGGCGAGAGAGTGTCAGGAATATCCATGCTGATGGCGCAACATGATGATGATGATATATATATACATATGTCTATAAGTTAGGATAGCTTTTGTATAGACGACAATCTGACAGAGTCCAACCACCGTTAATTCTCTGTCTACTATATATATATATATATATATATGTATATATAAGTAAAGTTGGCGAACATTGTCGAGGGCGACCAGAAGGCTCCTTTTCAATAGCTACTACACCAAGGTGTTAAGGGGCCCTACTCCTTTCCCTGGATTGCTCCACTTTACCCTTGATACGTACCTTATACTGCTCAGTGTTAAACAAGGGGGTATCAAGTATCATTTTAAAGTCTTTGCTATGATGCGACCTGGGATTGAACCCAGGTCTCCTAGACCATTGGCGAAACTAATAGTATCACTGCAGTTTTTCTACAAGGATGGCCTTGGCATTAGATAACCAGCAAAGGTTGATACCCATAAAGTAAATAAACCAAAACTCTATATATATTTATATATACAATGACGTAACATTGAGGAAACGGAGTGTATATCGATTATGACGGGTGTAAGTTAGTGGGTGGTCTAATTTCCTCGTCTGCATATAAAGTTTGGCTCACTCCGGTGCCCGACAGAAGGGAAAACTCAACGCAAAATTGCTTCTAAACCTCAGGCGTTCAGCTTTCTCTCTATTCATTCTCCAATTCTCGTGAAATTTCGCAAATTTTGGCCCCGCCCTCATCTGTCTTCTCTCCCCCTTTTCTGTTTCTGTGTCCGCCTGTGTTGGTTATTCAGCAGTAACTCTTGTATCCGTTTTGTTTTGAAGACTCAACGCTGTTGACTTCGGGCCAGCGCCCGGATATAGCTTATCGATCTGCGTTAATCAGAAGATATATTGGCCGCACGGAAACCTATAATCCGATAAAACCGTCTTCGTGCCTTTGTATGGCCAGATAGATTATTTATTTCGACATTCTTCTGCAATTTTTGATTTTCTAACATTTCTAGCTGGGTGCGTCACCGCCTGCATTTACGTTAAAAGAAAGGTTTTCTCGACTGATCTAAAGAAATGGCGAGGCGTGTTTATGTATCGACAAACATGGTGAATGGATTATTTGAAAGAGTCGTTTTGTTTTCTTTAAACATTCTGAAAAGTATCTTTACACGACTTCTTTTGACTGATATCACACACGGACATACACAAAGATATGTTTGTGTGTGTGTGTGTTCAAATAGTATATATATATATATATATATATATATATATATGCTATGTACAAGTGGAAAATTTGGCGTTAAAATGGTTAAGTAGAACTGTATAAATTATCAAGAAAATTATTAGCAATGACTTATCATTACTCGGGTTATATACGGAAGTAATCTTCAAGCATGTGTTATATATGTGTGTACGGTTTATATATATATATATATATATATATATATATATATATATATATATATATATATATATATATAATGATTACATTCGTGAGGAATTCAAAATCGCCAAACGTAGAAGACTCATCGCAATCCTAACTTTAGAATATATGCTCTATCGCAAGTATTGAGCACTCTTTAACTAAATTTACAGAAAACTACATTATATATATATATATATACCCTATATATGTGTGTGTATGTATGTGTGTGTGTGCGTGTGTGTGTATGTGCGTGGATGTTTTGTTTTTTGTTTAATACCGATAACAAATCTGAAGACTATCCTGTTCATATCTCCTGAAATTTTAATCGAAATTTCACACTATAGCGCTCCAACTATTTGACTAGAATTCACTAATAAAATTGTTGGTTGATATGGCAAATATCCTCGGTGTAAAATAATAGCTTCTTCGCAATCTCTTGCTTACCTTGCTGTACCAATGTATATACTTACGCACACACACACGCATACATACACACACACATATATATATATATATGTATGTGTGAGTATGTGTATGAGTTAGCAAAGATTTTCATTTATATGCTCTTTGTGGATACTGGATGCTGTCAAGCAGACTTGCGAAGAGCAATGAACGATAAGGACGTATGCTGAGAGAAAGAGTCATGGGAATTCATAGTATCATCACAACTTGATGATATATATATATATATATATATATATATATATATATATATATATATATATATATATATACCGGCTCATTGGTCTACTTGGTCGAGTGTTCGCCAATGGTCTGGTAGACCACGGTTCAATCCCAGATTGCGTCTTACAAAAGACTTTAAAAATGGTACTTGATACCTCCTTGCTTTACACTCAGCGATATAAGGTACGTATCAAGAGTAAAGTGGAGCAATCCAGGGAAAAGAGTAGCGCCCTCCCCTACAACTCGGTGTAGTAGCTATTGAAAAGGGAGCCTTCTGATCGCCCTCGATTACGGTCACCAACTTTACTTATTTATATCAGCACTTGTTGAGTTATATAGCGACGAAGTCATCATATGATTTCAAGAATAACAAAATATAAATAATATATATATATAAACCGATCAGATTGGCAGTTTACGCTGATCATTGGATTTTATACGTTAAATATCCTAGTGTTTACTAGAAAATATGATCCCGTAATCTCCCGTTTTTATTCATCGTTTTTTTTTTAATCAATTATACTCATGTCTTTATTGTTTATGCTTTATTTTTATTTCTAACAGTTGATTTCATTTAATTCATTGGAATTACTCATATTGCCTTATATTCTCTATTCTTTAGTATAACGTTAGTAGTCATAGCTCAAACTGGTAGATAAGCTTTCTCAACAAAATAAGCTCCCTGATTTCCATGTCCCGTCTTTCCTTATTTCTTTCCAATCTTTTTCTTCACTGATGGACGTAGAAAGACGGCCTGAGTTGTTGTGACGAAAATCAACAGAAGTTCTGATAAAATGACAATGCTTCATCTGGTTTGATTTGGTTTAATTTGTGCGTGTTTTATGACATATCATCCCTTATGGGTTATTTAATGCCAAATTCTGATTATATATATATATATGATTTCTAAACGAATAGTTTCTTGTTAACATTATTTTCAAACGCGTGGGAGCTCTTTTTTTGCTCATCTTTAAATGGTTTCAAGTATTGCTATCTAACACTAATAATTTTATTTTATATAAATCATTTTTTATCACAGTTAAATGGTTTCAATTATTGCTATTTAACTCTAATTCTTCAGTTTAATAATAAAGATAATCCTTAGTGGAAGATGGAACCCTATTCTATTTAACCCATCGATGGGACCCTAACAGGTACAACTATTCTGGGTCAGGTTGGACACGGGAATAACATCAATGAAGGGGTACCCCACATTCCCCACAGCTCTAGGACTGGAGCCACACCATCAGATGCAATATAATAAATAGTTTAATGTATTTCTATCTAACACTAATAATTATATTCAACATTATTCATTCGTTCGCTCACAATTAAATGACTTATAACACTGCTAAGTAATACTAATGATTAAGTTTAATATCAATCCTTTGTTTGTACACAGTTAAATGGTTTCAAGTATTGCAATCTAACACAAATAATTCTATCTAACACTAATCCTTTGTTTGCACAAAATTGAATGGTTTCAAGTATAGTAAATTATTAAATAGTTCTTTCTGACCTGTATATGGGACCCCTAACAGGACCCCTAACCTCCGAGCCAGAGTGGACCTGGGAGTTATGGCAGTGAAGAAGCACTCTTCATTCCCAAAGGACAACAGCCTTAACATCAGATTGTTTAGTGTTATATGCAGGACACTTTTTAAGAAGTGTGGTCTTATCCTACCGTAGAGGTGTGGTCGGTGTATCTTACCCTACTGCAGAGGTCTGGTCGTTGTATTCTGCTATTCCTGAAGATTGGGCTATGCTTTATCCAACAACTGAGTGCAAGAAAATATTATCATTACGTTCCTGTACAATATGCTTGCAAACTGTCATAGTTTTTCAAGTCTTCATTAGGTATTCATTGTTCGTTTTGAATTTGTAATTTCTTTGATAAAAATGACGTTTGTTTCTTCGTTTTTTATAAGTTTTTATTTTATTTCAAATATTGTTTTGTTTTTGTTTTTTTTTGTTTTTGTTTTTTTGTGAAATTATATTCGCCTCTCTTTTTCTTCTTCCTTTGCTATATATAATTGAAAAGCTCACACGGAAGAAACCAGAGCAAGATAAATATATATTTTGGTTCTAATTATAATTAATACCACATATTGTGACTATTTCCAAAAAGTGTACCAAAAGAAAATACACATAATGATTTCGAACATTTGCAACACAGGAAAAGCACATATAGCCACCCGATTATTGCTTTTTGCCACGAAGATGCCTAAGTCTACGATTATTGATTTATCTTAACCGCATGACCAAACTGTCGAGGGCTATGTCAACTGACAACTGCTTCTAACTGACCACTTTTTCAAAATTCACAAATTTTTATATGTCTAAAATCAGAATATCGTTAGTGTGATGTCATCTCACTAAGCTATTGTGTCATCTCACACATGTCCCCAATTACCGTGTTTTCTTTCCTCTAATCAAACCCGTGACAAGACATAAATCCATTTTTTTTTTACATTTGGTCTTCCTGTGTTAGTCGCTGGTGCACTCGCTTGAACTTTACAATTTGACTTGCATTTCTGATCAAATATTTTAACTAACTTAACAGCTAACTGAAAAACGTTCGGCCCGACCAAACCAGATAATAGAATAATCAATAAAATCAACCATCACGGCAACTAGGTCATATCTTAATCGAGGGTGACCCGAAGGCTCCTTTTTTAATAGCTACTACACCGGGGAGTTGGGGATGGCGCTACTCCATTAGTGATAATGAAAAACAAAAAATAGAACATCTCGTAAAAGGGACTTTACCGTCAAAGCGGACAACAGAGTGACAATCAAAGAAAGCAACAAAAAGAAATAAGTATGTAGACCTTGCCTGAGAACTAAGAAAGCTGAGAAACTTGAAAGTAACGGTGATGCCATTTGTAATTGGCGCACTTGAAACGGTCCCAAAAGGCTTGGAAAAGGGACTGAAATAGTTGGAAATCGGAGGACGAATCGAGACCATCCAGACTACAGCATTGTTGAGATCAGTCAGAATACTGAGAAGAGTCCTGGAGACCTGAAGAAACTTAGTGTCACTCAGACTCCCGTGAAAAACTATCAACTAACACTGATGTAAACGATTATTGCTTCAAGTATCAATTCTTAATACAGATAATTGGCTCACATTCATATAGTTTCAAATATTCGTATCTCATTCCAATTTCCAAACAGAACTATTTGAACCATAATAAATAAACAAATAAACATTACGATTCCAGGTCAGATTAGACCTGGTAGTAATGGCAACAAAAATGTACCCCATACACCCCAGATCTTCAGAATATAAGCCTCACTTCTGGATTCTGTTTATAGTATTTTGGAAGTGCCCGTGGTGTAAGGTTTATCGTCGTAGGAAATGAACACGGCGACGCAAGTTCAAACCTTGGACTAGACTGATTGCATTTCACATAGCACTAACACCCTTGGGAAAGGTATGAATCCAATTATTCTCCCTCCAGCTATGGGTAGATAGTAGGACAGACTAGGTTCTTCAGCCTTGGTGAAGCGACTAGTCTAGGAGAAGGAAAACTCTGAATTCAAACCTGTTAAACTCCGCTTAAAAATTGACCTCTTGTCATATCCTGCCTGAGCGGAGGGGTAGGTAAATATGGTTTAGAGTATTACCTAGGACACCCTTTTTTGTGTGTGGATGGGTATTACCCTTCCGCAGCGGATGAATTCGGCATATTCTTGGCTTTGCTGACAGCATGAAAGAGAAATGTAATTAATACAATATTGTTTCCAGCTTTAAGAAGATGGCTCGCAATATGAAAAGTGATTGTTTATGGGTCTCATGAGACGAATTTTAACCCCTAAACACGCAGCGAGAAGAAGACTACATTCCTCTTTGGCTACCGAAGCGATCGCATAAAGGTGTCAGTCTTATTTACTATTATTACGAACATTGTTTGCAATATCAAGCTTGATTATATTTGCCAAATCTGGACCAACAGTTGAAAATTTTGTTTTGCTTTTTGTATTTTAACTTTTGTGAGGCTATTTAGGTTTCGCTGTTTAATGGGTTATTTAATACCGAAGCCATCCTTGTAGAAAAACAGTAGAGGTCCAATTTAATGGTTTCGTTTGGTTTGTTCAGGTTTTATGGCATATCAACCTTTGTAGGTTATTTAATATCAAATCCATTTTTATACAAATGATCAGTTCTATTTCAAACAATTCAGCTGAGCATAAGTACACAGTTTAACTGTCAAAATATTTCTATTTCAAGCTATTCAGTTTAGTCTAACAATTCTAATTCAAACAATTCAATTTAGTATAAGTATAGATTTTATTTACACAAATTTCAAAACAGTTCTGTTACAGAAAATTCTATTCAACCTAAGTAGAGTTTCCATGTCAAAAACAGTTCCATTTCAAACAATTCAGTTTAGCATAAGTACGCAGTTCAAATGTAAATACACAGTTTGATTGTCAAAAAATATTTATTTCAAACTATTCAGTTAAGTTGAACAGTTCTAATTCAAACAATTCAGTTTAGTATAAGTACAGTTTCAATGTCAGAAATAGTTATATTTCAAGCAGTTCAGTTTAACATAAGTACACAGTTTAAATATCAAAACAATTCTATTTCAAGTAATTTGGTTTATCATAAGTTCGCAGTTTAGCGTTATTTAACCCATAGATAGGACCCTATCAGGCGCTACTACTCCAGGCTAAAGTGGATCTGGAAGCGATGGTGATGAAAGGGTGCTCCGCATTCCCCATAGCTCCAGCATTACTGGAACCTCACAATCAGATTGTTTAGTGTCATATCCATAATATACGTTGGGGGGGATCTTACCCCTCTGCAGAGGTGCAGTCGGTATATTCTACAGCCCCAGCCGACTGGGCCAGGTATAATTTAATCCATTGCTGGAAGGATAAGGGGATCCATACTTTTCTCAAGAGTATTAATCCGTAAATGAAAGCAATAGCATGACTGTGGCTCGAACTTGCTTAATTCGAGGCCGCAGTCCAAATACTTTGACCATTACGCCACCAAGATTCTCCCAAGTGGTCATTCTATTTTGCAAAGATTTTGTGCGTTTGATTAGTGAACCTGGTCAATGTCATTTTTCTTCAAAAATTAATTATTAAAGAATATATGAAATATAATTGAAGCCGTTTAGAAACAATAGAAAGTTATGAAAAAAATGCTCCCTTTTAAAAATCTATGACATTATCTTTTTCTAACTCGGCAACACGAGTTCAAATCCTGGGAAAGTCTTGAATTCATCTGTTCCGTCTCTGCGCTTTGTGTAAATATTAGAGTTGACTAAGTTATTTGGCTCTAGTCTATTAGAAGGAAAATTCTGAATCCATCTGTTCATACCTCTCAACCAGCTATGCGCAAATAGTTAAGTAGATTGTGTTCTTTAGCCTTGATATGGCAACTAGTCTAGGAGAAGGTTAACTCTTTATTCAAACCAACTGTACTCCGCTTTGACGGTGAGGCATCCTGCTTGAGATGGAAGGGTAGTGAAAATTCACGTATTAATATTTAATTAACATTTTAACAATCATATTTTTAAATAAATTCAGTTTAATTGTTCTATTTCGTTTTTGTTCCCTTTTTTTCCATTTTTGTCGGGAGGTGTTGGAAGTTAAAATTTACTCTTTTAAGCCGTTGAACGCATAGTAGCGTTTTTTGATGTAACGCTGTCCGCCGTTTCATAACGGAAAACCCTTATAAGCATTTAACCCAACCCGTAGTACCAGGAGGAGTCCTCGAGGCGTAGAGTAGTGATTAACGTTGTGGACTTCAACATTGTAGTAAGCGAGTTCGAACACCAATCACACTATCACGTTCACTTTCGGACTAATACCCTTGGGTAGTAATACAACTGTTCTTCTACAAGGATTTCATCGATATCAAATAACCCAGGAAGGTTGATATACCATTGAATAAAGGAACTGAAACAAAACCATTGTACCGGTTGTTAGTTGCTTGCGTATTCTTAGATTTAATAATTCCGTTGTAAAACATTGTAGATTTTTAAGTAGATGTCGTCTATAAGGAGGCATGAATCCATCCTCCCGAGCAATGGGTACATAGTAGGGCAGATGGTGTTTGTGACCTTTGTTTAGGCAACCGATCGAGGTGAGCGAAAATTCTGAATTCAAACTTGTTTTACTCCACTTAAAAATTGACCTTGTGTCACATGCTGCCAGTGGGGATGTATACTTGGCGAAATGGTTGCCGGGTTAGTAATGGAATCGGCAACCCGAGTTCAAATCCAGGCCGATGCTGTTTGTGTCTTACTTGGTGCTAATGTTCCTGAGAAAGGAATGAATCCATATATTCTCCCGCAAGTACTGGTCAAATACTAGGGTAAAGTGGGATTCTTAGTCTTAGTTCGGCAACCAGTCTAGAAGGAAAACAATTAAAACAGGCTTTACTCCTCATAATGATTGACCTTGTGCAACATCCTGCCCTTGACGGAGGGGTTGGGTAAATAAATAGTATGGATGAAACCATTGGCGTCCACTAGTGAGTGTTCCTTGGCTGTTGCACTCACATACTCTGGCCCGCATCTCTTACACTTTACCTTTGTCTTGAACATAAATTATGTTGTGTTTATGCTGAGTAACCCCGACAATACTAGAATCTCCTTTACTCGAGAACAGAACAATGAGAATAGGTCAACAGATAAGTCACGTATCTTAACAAATTCCCTAAAATGAAATCAGAAAGTTCACTTTAAGTCTTCGAAAGGTCAGTTTAGGACAATTAACACCATCGGTTGTTGCTCGGAGACATATTTCGGGAGAGGCGACTATTTAACGCGTTTATAAATGCCCAAATTCTCTCTCTTAAATTTGATCAAGTTTTCGTCGGACTTAAAAAAAAAAGGTCAGAGGTTTGAACTACTGCTTGTCGATACACTGGACAATTGCACACACACACACGCACACACACGAACACACACACACCTATATATATATATATATATATATATATATATATATATATATATATAAGGACTTCTGCACATGGACGCCTCAGTGTTGGACGACTAGCAAGAACTTATATACATCAGCTTTGTGCAGATACGATGCTCTCCAGAAGACCTATTAGGTGTTATGTATTATAGGGATGGATGACTCAATGATGATGATATATATATATATATATATATATATATATATACGAACCCTGGTACTCGAACTTCACTCTGACATTTTTTTAAAATCCTGTTTCACTGCGCATGCCCCACCACTCCACTCAAAAATGACCCTGACTGATTTCAGTGGCAGACTTTTGTGAAAAAAACACTCCTCCCGCAAGAAAAAAGAAATGAATAACGCTTTATGAAATTGAAACCGTTTGTTTAATGGCATATAAAACTTTGTGGGTTATTCAATGCCATAGCCATCCTTTTAGAAGAACAGCTGTGGTACTATTTAACCGATACCTAGTAGGGAGATACGTGGGTTTATACATTTCTCCCGGATATTAAACTGAAAGTGAGTACATTAACGTGACATGAGTTCGAACTCGCTTACTATAATCTTGTAGCCCAGAATGTATTAGTCTGCGCGTGTATTTATGTTTTGTTTTTGTTTTTGTTTTTTGTTCTTGGTAGTCACAAAACAATTTGTACTGAATTTTGCATTTGTTTGACAGAATATTTTTCAAATTCAACTTAAAAGCCTAACGGCCAGAACATTAAAATGTGTTTAAAACTTTAACCCTCCATTAAAACTCAATGAAACAGAAATAACTTTTAGGCTTCTTATTAAAGTTATACACAAAACTATTGCTTATACATACAACCATTACACAATAAAATTTTAAAAAATTGAATAAAACAGTTATTTATCAAAACCTACCTTTTAGAAATCTCAACTGAATGAAAACACCCTTTGTTAATACATATAGTACACTTTCCTCGTTGATCATGCGTATGGCTGATTCCGCCGGGAACTCGAACCGGTTGTTTTGTTTGTTTCTTTGTTATATTTATGGTTCAGTCCTGGTGGGGAGGGGTGCTGGTACACTGGCAGTACCTTCTCCCTCGCATAAATTCTGGATTGATTGCCCGGCGCCTGGGACGATGCTAAAGGGGAAATTCTGACTGAACATGAGCAATTTTTGCACCTACCTCGAGACATGCTTCCTGTAGAACATCACACGTTAATCGACCTCGTACCCTATTCCAAAACCAAGGGAGTCAGACGGTAAATATCTTAATACTAATACTGCTTCTTTCTCGTCTCGGATAGTTTTTAAATATAAATAACAGCTCTACCCCAGAGATAGATAGATAGATAGATAGATAGATAGGAAGGAAGGAAGGAAGGAAGGAAGGAAGGAAGGAAGGAAGGAACAAACAAACAAGTCAGATTAGGTAAGTAGGTTGCAATAGATAGATAGATAGATAGATAGATAGATTGATAGATAGATTCTTTGCTTTGTTTTGATTTGTTTGTTTATTTGTTTGTTTGCTGGGGGGGTGTTTTGTTTTTGTTAATTTCGTCATTTTTTTTTTTTTTTTGCTTTTTTTTAACCCTGTATTATTTTGTTATTAAGAGCAAACATAAAAACTTAATTTTCGACCAAAACTCCGGAATCTGCTTTTCTGCACCAAATTTTAAGATATTCATCACGATGCATCTCCTAATTTAATAAATAAAAGGATTCTTTTTTTGTTGCTTTTGTTCAGTTGTATTTTCTTTTATTTTGTTTAAATCGACTGTTTTCATTGCCAGTATCGACTATGACCGGGTCATTATTGTTTCGGCCTTTCAAAATTCCCTTTTGCAATAATCTTTGCAAAGAACTCCAAATAAAACATAATAATTTATAGGATTTTTCTAATATTATTTATCTAATTTATGCCTTGTTTCAAGATGAGAAGACATTGTTGAGATCTTTATAAGCATTCTATTCGCAAATTCTGTGTTAATGGTTTGGCCTTTTGAACCCTTCACTTGCTTTTTAATTAATTCCTATTGATTCACTTGTCACAAAGTTTCAACTTTCTGTGTGTAAACATTTTTTTTAATTCGTTTATTTTACTTACAGCTTCTACGAGGAGTCCTGGTGGTTTAAGGGCTAACGTTCTGGACAGTGACATTGTAGTAATTCCAATTGTTCACTTCCCAACTAACGCTCTTGAGAATCGTATAAACCCTCTAATCACCCTTCACTTCAGCAATGAGTTAAACAGTACAACCGCTGTTCTTCTAAAAAAAAAATGGCTTTGGTATTAAGTAATAATTTACAAAGCTTTTTTGCTTAGATGTGGCACAAGGACATGTGAAAAGGGACACCCAATGAGACTTTAACTCACTCATGTAGGTTTGCTAGTCTAGCTTGCTAACCATTATACCACCAGAGGCGCCCCGCTTTGACATTAAGTAACTCGCGAAAGTTGATATACCATTAAATAAAGAAACTGAATTAAACTAAATCACCCAAAGCTTCTGCAAGTGACTTGTTGTGCATACATGTGGTTTGGTTTGGTTTCTTTGTTTTAATGGCATATCAACCTTCTTATCTAATGCCAAAGTCATTCTTCAAGAAGAACCGTAGTGATACTATTTAACCTATAGCCAGTAGGATAAAGGGGTTCATCCCTTTCCCAAGTTTATTTGTCCGAAAGTGAACGTAATAGCGTGACTAGAGTTCGAACTCGCTTACTACGATTCCGCAGCCCAGTGCGTTAGCCATTACACCACGAGGAAAAACGCCTGCATACATGTGGGGTTAATCCTGTGTTGTGAACTGTGGGTGTGAAGTTTGTTTGTTTGTTTTAGTTTTCTTTTCTTTTGTTATTATTCCTTTTTCCTTTTTTTTTCCTTTTATTTTCTTTTTCCTTTTTTTTTTTTCTTTTTTAGTTTATAATTGTTTATGAGTGCGTGGAATTCTACACTGATAGCGTTGCATATCCATAGTACAATCATTTCGCGGTACTGTTCAGACACCGTTAACACTCTGGCATCTCATGGGAATTGATTGATCATCATCATCATTATCAAATCACGTTGACAACACAGTTCCCTGACTCTCTCTCTCTCTTTCTCTCTCTCGCACTCACACATACACATACACACACTCTCTCTCTTTCTCTCTCTCTCTCTCACACACACACTCTCTCTCTCTTTCTCTCTCTCTCTCTCTCGCACTCTCACACACACACACACACTCTCTCACACACACACACACACACACTCTCTTTCTTTCTCTCTCTCTCTCTCTCTCTCTCTCTCACACACACACACACACACACACTCTCTCTCTCTCTCTCTCTCTCTCTCTCTCTCTCTCTTTCTCTCTATCCATCCCTATCATCCAACGCTTCGGGTAGGTCTTCTAGGTTCCTTCCTGCGTCCGTATAGAACTGATGTATGTAAATTATTTTTGTTCGGTTAGAACTGGCACGTCGTTGTGTATAGAAATCCAAAAGACAACGTTGCTTATGAGTTCATACTGACTTCTCCAGTAGTGCCCCGCGTGTCTTACTTATATTACTTGAATGGTTTGTGAGATAGGAAGCAGGTGTCAGTACAAATGTTGTTTTGTGGGGTGCTACCTCCAGAATTTATTCTAGACTGCACGTAGTATGTTTGGTAGTTCCTAACAAGCTTTTTTTTCCATACGTTTTATTAGTGTTGATGTAGGGCCCCCATGTTGTAGTACTGATACAGTGACAACTTGGAAGAAATCTCGTTTTATTTTATCGGATAGATTAAATTCCCATACGACCGATAGCCCTCCAGTGTTTGTTGACATCGCTTTCAGTTGATGAGATGCTGCTGCCGAGGTATGTGAACTGGTCCACTGATTTTAGAAGCTTGCCATTTAGAGTAGAAATAGCTCCTTTTTGTTTAAAACACATAATTCCGTTTTATCGGCAAATGTCTCCTTCAGCTTGCTCTAGACTATACAGTAAGTATACTGCTTGGATAACAATACTTAAAACCATTTAACTGTGTGCAAACAAATGATTGATAATAAATAGAATTATTAGTATTGGATAGCTATACTTGAAACCATTCAACTGTGTGCAAACGAATGATCGATATTAACTGAATTATCAGTGTTGTATAACAATATTTAAAACCATTCAATTGAGTGCAAACGAATGATCAAGATTAATTGACTTATTGATCTTAAACAATAATACTTTAAACCATTTAATTTTGATCAAACAAATAATTAATAATAGATAGAACTATTTGTTTCAGATCGCTATACTTGAAAGTATTTAACTGTTTGTAAACAAATGAACTTTGGCTCGGTTTAAAATAATTCTACCTACAAATTATTCGCTTACAAATCATGTATTCATACGCGTCTGTGTGTGTGTGTGTGTGTGTGTGTGTGTGTGTGTGTGTGTGTGTGTGTGTGTGTGTGTGTGTGTGTGTGTGTGTGAACAGCCTTTGGCACTCAATAACCCATAAGACATGATGTGCCGTAAAATACAACCGAACCAAATCCCCTTAAAAACTGAACTATGAATTTGAACGCATACAAGAATCCTGGAGACCAGAAAAACTTTCTTATCACTCAGTCTTCACTGAAAACTCAACAATTAAAATTGGTTTGATAAACTAGAAAGAGGTAAATTAGTCACAATAAGCACAATATTAGTTTCTCATGAAAAATTAAAAAAACTGGAGCAAGTTCAAATACAGACCCCAAAGTTGTTATTATAAAGTTGAAAATTGGATTGAAAATTGCTTCATTTTCGACAAGCAATTTAAATCTACTGTGCTGCACTGAGCGTGTGTCCGTCTATTGGGGCTGTTGGCTGCTAGTTAATGTATATGTGTGTCTATCAGTTGATGTGTCTGTATGTCTCCGTCTAAGTTTGTATCTCTGTGTGGGAGGTTGTCAGTATATTCGTTGGGCGAGTGTATGTACGTGAGTGTGCATCTGTCTTTGACAGTATGTGGTTGAGAAGAGGAGTATATATCTGAGCGTGTGTCTCTGCGTGTTTCCGTGTGTATCCATTGCTACGGTAGACAACTTAGTGCATGTGTGTCTTTCTGTTATTGTGTCCGTGTCTCTGTGTTGGAGTGCGTGTGTCTGTCAGTCTACTTGTCAGTTGGTTGGTTGGTTGGTTTTTAATGGTATATCAACCTCTATAGGTTATTTAATGCCAAAGCTTGTTATTATATGTACAGTTTGCAAAAACATAATTTGATGATACCATACTAGAATCAAACAACTCATTTATTCGCATACGAGTAAATATTTTCAAGTATTTCTATATGACATAAGTTTATTTAGTGATGATGTTGTTTTTGTTTGTCTGTGTGCGTGTTTTAGTCTCCCTATGTGTGTGTGTCGGCGTACATATGTCCATTTCTTTCTTTCTTATCTTGATTTTTTTTATGCTTCATGGGGTCTAAAAGTTTATTTTCAACTGACGTGCGGGCGTCAACTCCTGGTTTCTTTTTATAAAATTACAAGCAATAACTTGTTTAAAGAATCTGGTGATTTTTTATGACCTTTAAAATGACTTGAATCAAACGAGAGAATTAAACAGAGATGACAAGAGACGAAGAAACACGCTTTTATCGCCAGATTGATTTATAAATATCCGAAGGTGTCGTGGAGAGAGAAATGCCTTGCTTACGTTTGGCACAAGGCAATCTTTCCTAAAAGATTTTGTATACCGATTATTTGAGCATACCGTATACATGAAATCGAATTCTGTTTCTTTGATAACAACGCCTTAATTACAACAGACATGAGGCCATAAGATTCTCAGGAAGATTAACGTCGTGTAAATACGTCTCTCATATTAAATCCTGCTTATAAGAATTTGGCGATAGAAGAAGAAGAAGAAGAAGAAGAAGAAGAAGAAGAAGAAGAAGAAGAAGAAGAAGAAGAAGAAGAAGAAGAAGAAGAAGAAGAAGAAGAAGATTTGGGAAATTAAAAGAAAAAGAATATAAGACGAAAGGAAAAGAAAATAAGAATGGAGAGAAGGAAGTTAGGGAGAAAGAAGATGAAGAACAAGAACATGGACTACATATTATACAGGAAGAACAAATAGAATAGCAACAACGAGGAGGAGGAAGGGAGAATGAGTGGAGATAAGAAGGAGGAGAGGAGAAAGCAATAGAATAAAAGCTATTTGAAGAAGTGATGGGAGCGAAAGAGGAGGAGGTAGATGAAGGAAAAAGCAGAAGGTGAAAGAATTGATGAAGGGAGAGGGAGGATAAGCCAAATAAGAGGGTGGTAAAGGAGGAGAAAAAGAAGATGGAGGAGAGGGGAAGGAAACAAGCGAAGAGCAAGAGGGTGAAGGAGCCGTAAGAAGGGAGACGGAAGAGAGAAGAAAGAGATAGAGTAACAGCTGTTGGAAGAAGAAGAAGAAGAAGAAGAAGAAGAAGAAGAAGAAGAAGAAGAAGAAGAAGAAGAAGAAGAAGAAGAAGAAGAAATACTCAAACAGAAAGACAAGAAGAAAACTGAAATGTTAAAGGAAGAAAAGAAAAGGGTACACTGGGGTTGAAGGAGAAGAACACTATCAGAGATAGAAACAAAGAAAGAAGAAACCTGGCCATATTTTTTCGTAAGAGGAGACGAACATTTAAAATGGAAAGAAAAGAAAATATTAAACAAAGCTATTGCGATAACGAAGATTGCAGACGTGAGGATAATTCTATTGCTTTCAAAAAAAATCTCCTCTTTATCTCTAAGAAGCAGACACGCTAAAGAAATCGTCACTTGCAGCCAGGAAGACAAAACAGAATGAAAAAATATAAAAACATTCAAAGACACAAATGTGTTTGTAGCGAACGAAACGTCAAAGTGAAAATTATACTTCATTACTCCAACTGAAAAAGATGTCTTCTTGATGTAATTTTGGCTTTTCCCCTTCTTTAATTCTTCTCCCCTCACCTTTATCATCTTTATCCCCTCCTCCTACTCCTCGATTTTTTTTTCTATCCTCCTCCTTCGTTTATTAATCTTTCTTTGTCTTCATTCTAATTCTTTTTTCTCTACACCCACTTGTTCTTTTTTTTTCTTTTCTTTTTCTCTTGCTTGCTGTTCTTGATTTACACCGTCTTCCGTTTCGACTTACACGTCTTCTTTCTTTCTCTCTGCTTGTTTATTTACTTGCTTCTTTCTTTCTTTCTTTTTTCTTTTTTTCCCTTCTTTCTTTCGGTTTGTCTACTTGTTTCTTTTTTCTTTATTAATTTATTTATTTCTGTTTGTTTGTTTCTTTCTTTCTTTCTGTTTGTTTATTTACTTGCTTCATTCTTTCTTTCTTTTTTCTTTCTTTCATTTTTCCTTTCTTTCTTTCGGTTTGTTTACTTGTTTCTTTTTTCTTTGTTAATTTATTTATTTCTGATTGTCTGCTTGTTTCTTTCTTTCCTTCTTTCTGTTTGCTTTTATTTATTTATTTTATTTATTTATTCATTTATCTATCTCTTCATCTTCATTTCCTTTTCTCTCTTTCTTTCTTAATTCTTCTACTTATCCTTCTTTATCTCATATTTTCCTTCTTCTGCTATTGTTGCCGATTCAACATCGTCTTTTTCCTTTTACACTTATTGACTCCTTTTTTTCTTTCTTTGTTTTTCTTTCTTTCTCTTACTTCATCTTCCTTTCCTTTACCCATTTTCTTCTCAAATTCTTGCACAACTTTTTCTTCATCTCGTATCATATCCCTTTCTACAGCTCCTCATTCTTCTTCTTCTTCATTTCTCTAAAAGAAAAAAACCGAATCGCAACGCTTTTTACCGCCAAACTCCTACTGCGGATTAAGTCACCATTTTCCCTTCAACAATTTTAGCCGCCATTTCTAGCCAAGAAACTGAATATCTCTCTACACTCCAGAACCCTAAAATGCCGACTTCGAGATATAATCTTGATATCGACCTCACTCGCAAATTATTTCACTTGCCATCGGCTACACTAGAACAAACATGGAAGTTGCGGATGTATTAGAATCTTCTAATTTGACCAGCGTTAGTTTTTGCAGTGGACGAACTAAAAGCGTAGAGTATCAATTTCGTCGAAATTTCTTCGCCAAAATAAAGTTTTAGAATGTAGAGACTTCTACCTGAGTATATGCATGCACATGTAGAACTACACATGGAGAAACACATACATGTATTGATATATAGACAAAAACATATATATATATATATATATATCACCATCATGTCGCGCCGTCAGAGCGGATATCCCTGACCCTCTCCTGCCACCCTTCTCTCTCGTCCATCGCTCCCGGTAGGCTACATTCTGTATCGGCACAGAGTTGTCTTATGTAGGTTATGTACTGCCTTTGCTCGTCCATGTGAAGGGGTCCACAGGAGTATGTCACTTATGAGTTCGTCCCTACTTCTACAGCAGTGTCCCGCGTGTCTGGTTAGTCTGTTGGATAATTTTCAAGATGAGTGGTAAGTGGCCGTACAGTTGTTACTTTGTTGGGTGCTGCCTTCAGGACTTCTGTTGTATAGAAGTCAGACGTGACCGATAAAGTGAAAGACAGTTTTTCCCAGCAGCAGTCGTATCGATACTGCTCTATAGATGTATATATGTATATATTTTTATTAGCTGGTTTGTTGGTTGGTTTAATGGCATGCCAACTTGGGTTATTTAATGATTAAACCATACTTGTTGGGGTTTTTTTTTGTGTGTGTGTGTGTGTTTTGCTGGTTTGGTTTGGTTGGGTTTTATGGCATATCAACCATTGTAGGTTATTTAATGCCAAATCCTCTTTATGTATATATATATTAAATATATGATTTGTAAACACATTTTGTAGATAACGCATTTAAATAAGACTGACCGCTGTGTCTCAAAACAGATGCAACCCATTTTGATGATAATAATTTATTACTGAGACAAGCGCAATGACGGTCTTTTGGTAGATGTCCTATAAAAATGCATCCTTTGAGTTAGAAACATCAAATCAATGTTTTTTTTTTAATTGTTATTATATCAGCTTTCAGGATATGCAATCATTTTTTTAATTTCTTATCTCAGTAATAAATCATTATCATATTAATGGATCGCATCTATTATGAGACAGATTTGAATGATTTTATCTCAAAATATATAGTCACGGAAAATATTTTTCTTCTCTTGTCTAAGACATTTTGGTCGAGGATTAATTCTAGTTATAATATTTTATTTTTAAATCTGAAACAAAAAAGAACTCAAAATTATTAGAAGTAGATTTATTAGCAGTCACATGGGTCCCATATATACTGAGACTCCCTGTACTTCTATCTAACACTAATAATTCTATCTAATATTAATCATTTGTTTACACAGAGTTAAATGGTTTCAAGTATTCCTATCTAACACTAATAATTCTATCAAATATTAATCATTTGTTTACACAGAGTTAAATGGTTTCAAGTATTCCTATCTAACACTAATAATTCTATCTAATATTAATCATTTGTTTACACAGAGTTAAATGGTTTCAAGTATTCCTATCTAACACGAATAATTATATCTAATATTAATCATTTGTTTGCACACACTGCAATGCTTACAAGTATTGCTATTTCACATTAATGATTCTGTTCAAAAGTTTAGTGATTCGGGTTCAGAGACGACAGCCCTCTGGGGGTCCAAGGGCTTTTTCGAAGTGAAAAAAGCGAAGTCGATGTTTTGATCGTTCGTCAACTACGAATGAGACTTTAAGTGTTTCTACGTCACAGCTAATATCTTTCACTCTATCTTTCTCTCTCTCGTTTCGATGGTAACTTCTATAAAATATTACAGAAAGTTAATAAACTTTTCGTATTTGAAACAAACGGGTCCACCTTTTACTTTGCGTAATGTAATATCTAGTGATGCTCAAAATAGTGCCAAGGTGTTACACAATAATTTACAAAGGATCATAATTTATTATATAATTCAAATCATAAATCTGTGAGCAAGTTATTTATATTAGATAGGAATACTTGAAACCATGCAACCGTGTACAAATTATTTGTATTAGATAAGAATACTTGATATTACATATCTTGTGCAAGCAAAAAGTCTTACGAAGCCACTACGAGGTTATCTCCATGGTTACTGACTGACTTGCCAGGCAGCGATATCGTAATAAGCGACTTCAAGCTCCAGTTGCACCATTACATTCACTTTCAGACTAATGCCCTTGAGAAAGGTATGAACCCCCCTTATCCTTCCAGTTGTCGGTTAAATAGTACAACTACTGTCCTTCCATAAAGTTGGATTTGGCTTTGAATAATCCGCAAAGGTTGATATGCCATTAAAAATCAAACTAAAACTAAGAAAATTCTCCTCAAAAATATAAACAACAACGTACAATTGACGCGATCCACTAACCTCTAAGCTAAAATAACCTAGACGGATTGACATGCCGTTAAAATCAATCAATAATAAGTTTGGAGTCAATTTCTATTCAGATTATTGAATTTATATTATAATTTCTAACAAATTAAAAAAAAGAGTAAATGGGGAGTAAAGCGGAAGTAGAATTTTACAGTTACTTCCCTTTAATAATTATGATTTGGGTGAGCAGAAACGAAGCCTTTTTGCATTATTATATTTGCGTTGTCTAACATTCTAGCCAGAAAGTCTGGAAGATAAACAATTTTATGCCCCTTATGAGCTTTATCCAAAATCAGATGACATAGACGCACTCAGCTGCGTCTAATCAGTTCGCTATCCTCGCATAGTACTTCGTCAAACGGCAGTTTATATCTCATTCCTATGAACTGTCAGCCGGTTTATCATTATTTCTTGTTGCAAGAAACAAGAACAATTTTCGAGAATGACTACGTTTGGGAAATCCACTTAAAAAAGTAAAATAAAGATAAAAGTACTTAAATCAATAAACTTTCTAGTGAGCATATCTGCTCGTGTAAATATATCAGAAATAAGTAAAAAAGAAAATTTTCAAATGGTTTATGAACTTACATACACGCTAAGTAAAAGTAACTAAGATACGCGTAATATACATTTATCCCACCGACATTTCCTCAAAACACATAGATTCGTATAAGCCTGATGTTATGTACTTAGCACCGTATACTAACAAGTTAATTGCATTTAGCACAGACATAATTTGCAGGGCTGAACAAACGCCAAGATAAAATAGGTATTTGACGATAAAAAAAAAAGATTTTTGTGATTTATATAACCTATTTAGCTTCGAAGACAAAAAAATAACGCGTTTATTTATATTTGCGTAAACAATTCGTGTACTTTAAAACGAAACATAAGCTCACAGATATAATACTCGCATTGTTATTTGAAACATTGATATGGAGTATTCGTTCTATTTCACATATTTTTCATCCAGTTATCTTTGATTCTTTGGTTTGTTGGTTGGTTGTTTGGTTCTGTGTCACATCAAAATCCTTATAGGCTATTCAATGTCAAATCCTATTTATTTATCTATATGGAAATAGATAATGGAAAATAATCCGACAATGTGGAGAGAAATATTAAAAAACAAAGTAATCCAAGGTGAAGAATTTTATATAAAAAAAGGCAGACATTGTAACGTTTCGGTTTCAATAAACATATATTCAGGACTTTGAAAAGATGTTATGAAATCTTATTAAGCATCCATCTGTGATCTAATAACTTTTCATAACATATTTTCTGAGTCCTGAAGATGGTTTATTGAATCCGAAATGTTACAACGTCAACTTTCTTTCATATTGAATTTTTCACTTTGGATTACTTTGGTTTTAATCTGAGATTAAGAAGCCTCGTCTCAAAATGATTCCAATTAAAGACAATTACTAAAAATTCGGTACGGACCCGACTATGGAAGACCAGATAAGGATTTATAAGACCAAAACATCCATCCTTGATCGCCCTTCGGGGCGCAGCGGATAGAGACGTTGAGTCTCGACGGTTCCAGGTGAGCATTGTCAGAAGATAGCGGTTTGAAATCCTGCCCAAGCCGGCCAGAGGTTTACTTGGTCAAAAACGTGATAGACAACAACTGTGGAAGGCAGTAATTACTGGGAATACGGTTACATGATTCAGCATTCCTATCCGAGGTCGCGGTAAATCACCTGAAGAAGGCCAGAGGTGAAATTTGGCCGAAACGTAGTGAAAGAAGAAACAAAACAAAAAAAAAAACTACCAAGATGAGAACAAAAAGTCCGCAATAAATAAAAATATACATGGGGGTTTGGAAGCGAATAGTTTTTTGGTAACATTATTTTTAAACAAGTCAGTGTTCATTTGTTTACACAGTTAAATGGTTTCAAGTATTGCTATCTAATGCTATCAACGCACAAAGCGACTCCGTTGTTGATATACGAAGGTGTTTTATTCGGACCCACATTCTCTAGTGTGTGATGACTACTAGAGAGACAGACAGGTAGACTGAAAGGCCTACGAACAAACCCTGAAAGAAACACACACCTGATAGATGACTTCCGACCTTCTTAACTCTAACAGACCCCAACTGCAACAGCTAACCGACGGACTGCTGGAGTCAAAAACTTCCGTAATTTTATATTTTTCTGACACCCACACATTTTTTCCACACAATTCAAGTGGCATTTCCGCTGTTCCTTGTTTACCTTAGACTCAGCTGAACATCCGGTTTTTGAAATCCACACTACCTGGCCTATCAAATATCAATATGTAATATTTAATGCTTATAATTCTGTTTAATATTAATTGTTTGTTTGCAAACAGTTAAATGGTTTCAACTATTGCTAACTAGCATTAATAATTCTATTTAATCTTAATCGTTTGTTTGCACAGTTGAATGGTTTCAAGTATTGCTATCTAACACTAATAATTCTATTTGATATTAATACTTATCCCTAGTAAAATATTGAACTGTTATATTTGACTCATAGATAGAATAACCCAATGGCTCATCATCATCATCATCCTCATGTCACACCATCAGCATGGATCTCCCTGAATCTCTTTCGCCACACTTCTCTATCGTCCATTGCTTCCAGCAGGTCTTCAAACCTACATCCCGTATCAGCTCAGAGCTGCTGTATGTAGATTCTACCTGGTCATCCTGCCTTTGCTCGTCCATGTGAAGGGGTCCACCGGAGTATATCCCTTATGAATTCGTCTTTACTTCTTCATCAGTGTCCTGCATGTCTGCTTCGTGTAACTTTGAGAGTTTTCATAATGGGTGGTAGATGGCCGTACAGCTGCGGCTTTGTTGGGTGCAGCCTCCATGACTTGTTCAATATTGCTCTCAGCGTTCTTGTGTAGTTGCCGTCAAGCTTTTTCTCCATAAGTTTAGTTAGCGTCCATGAAAGTGCATCCATAAGCAGTATCGACACGACCACCGCTTGGAAGAAACTGCGTTTTATTTTATCAGTCAGGTCTGACTTCCATATGAGCGATTGACTATCGATAGCTGTCAATGCCTTTGCTAGTCGCGTGTTGATGTCGGTCTCGGTTGATGTGACACTGCTTCCTTGGTAGGTGAACTTGCTTACTAGTTTCAAAGACCTACCGTTTAGTGTGGAGATTTCGCCTCTTTGATTAAAGCACATATATTCATGACGTAAAAACCAGCATATCAACCTACGATAACTCTCTTAATCGGTAAGACTTTTTTGCTGGAGAAAGCTGTTACCCGTGTATTCAACCTTGACATTAGCCAATGCATATCTAAATGGAGATTTTGTTTTTAATCATGACTTTCAAGGCATGGCTTTTCATGAGAAGGAAATCAGCTTAACACTAAAGTGCTCACTGTCTGAATGTTTTGCTTGTTTGTTTGTTTTTGGTGGGGGTTTGTTTTTGTTTTTGTTTTTTTGACACGGGCGAGACAATATTAATGGTAGGATCTCCTTAAAACGTTCAGTCCACTCAATACTTATCCTATAAACAAGAACAGAAAAAACGATAAAACGTATTTTACGACGTGCCAGACATGAATAAAAAAAAATTCTTTCAAAGTAAAAACAAATTATTAGAACAACTGAATTTAGTATTACTCTTTTTTTTTCTTTTTTTTTTTCTTTTCTTTTTTTTTTTTTTTGTTTGAAATACACTTTAGAGGTAATAAATACTCAGGTGCACTTTATGCGTAAATTCAAAAATGTATTTATACTTTTATCTTACATAAAATAATCTAAACAGCATATCCTTATATCTAGAATGTTTGTCGATCGGCATTGCTAACGACTCTTAAACTAAGCAAAGCTCTCTAAAACGACAATACAGTTTGGTTGTTTAATGGCATATCAACCTCCTTAGGTTATTTAATAACAAAGCCATTCATCCAGAAGATGGCAGTGACACTATTTAACCTATGAACGGAAGGATAAGGAGGTTCATACCTTTCCTAATTGTATTTGCACAAAAATACACGTAAGAGTGAAACTGGAGTTCGAACTATCTTACGACAATTCTGTCGTCCAGTGATTTAACCATTATACCACGGGGACACCGAGGGTTGATTTGTATATAATTTTGAAGGTTTTTATAGAACCAGCCAAACTTTTTGTTTCGCTTCGGTCCAGTTTCTTTGTTTAATGGCATATCAATTTCCCCGGGATTTTTAATTGCAAAGCCATCCTTATACAAAAACAATAATGCTATTTAACCTATAGCTAGAGGATTGGGGGTTAATTGTTTTCCCTAGGGTATTAGTCTGTTAAAACTAGACTAGTGTTCGAACTCGCTTAGTTTGATGTTAAAGTCCGGCACGTCAGCAACTACACCACAAGGACTACCCACCACTACCTCAAAACACTTTTGTGGTAAGCTATTAGGTGAAGCATGAAGCACCAATCTGCCACAGATTCACCGAACAATACTTTTGGATTCAGAGTCTTTTCTTCTCCTAGACTGGTTGTCTTAACAAGGCTACATAACCCAGTCTGCCTGGCTGAAGAGATGAGTTCATGCCTTCAATAAATGAATAAACCCTAAGTGAAATCCAGTATTTAAACTTGCCACGCAGAATCCATTTTCGTTGACGCTACCCGTTTCTCAATTACGCCACCAATGCCACTGTTATACCACCCGGGTACCCCGCCACCCATACCCCCATTACATCACCCACACCTCCACTAGATTCCACGACCCTCTAGTTTTATTTCTAATAACTTTTTGTTCAATAAACTAAAGGAAGTTGTCAATAAAAGACGGGTAGTTCCCCTTGGGGAGAGGTTTAACTGCTACTTCGTAGTCACAGAGTTCGAACTTCCATCGCTCTGTTTCATTCACTTTCGGTCTAATTCCCTCGGGAAAGATAAGAACTACTTTATCCTCCCACCACCTGTGGTTTAAATAGTATCACTGCTGTTTGTTTTTTTTTTTCTGCAAGGATGGCTTTAGCATTAAATAACCCACGAAGGTTGATTTACCATCAAAGAAAGAAATTAAACTAATTTACCCAATGGAAAACGTATTAATAAATACATGAAACTCATAATTTCCCTTAAATGAACCTGGCCCAGTCGACTGGGGCTGTAGAATACACTGACTGCATCTCTGAAGAGGGTTAAGACACCACCTCCAACGAGTGTCCTAGATATGACATTAAACAATCAAAAGCCGAGGTTCCACCCTTAGAGATTTGAGGAATGTAACTTCATTGCCACTGTTCCAGGTCCACTCTGACCTGGAGTGGTAGCACCTCATAGAGTCCTACCTATTGGTCGAATAGAAGGAACTGCGTGCAAACAAATGACTGATGTTAAATTGAGATTGTTATGTTGCAATACTTGAAACGAATGAACTGTGCACAAAAAGAGCTCAGGCTGGTTTAAAAATGTTATTTACAAAATTACACGCACACACATACACACACACACATATATATATATATATATATGTATATATATATGTATGTATGTATATATATATATATATATATAATTTTTCATTAAATTACATACAATGGTTGATATGACATAAAACCAAACTAAACCAAATCTTAAATGCACTGAAACCATCCTTTTATTTTGCAGTTAATGTTTGGTTTGGTTTGATTTTTTGGCATATCAGCCATTGTAGGTTATTAAATGCCAAATCCTGTTTATACATATAAATTAAACATATATGATTAGTAAACACATTTTGTCGATTACATTTTTAAACAAAGCACTGCTCATTTTCTTTGCACACAGTTAAATGGTTTCAAGTATTGCTATCTAATACTAATAATTCTGTTTACTATTAATCATTTGTTTGCACGCAGTTAAATGGATATACATGATATGTAAGAGATTTTTTTTTGGAAATTTCACTTTTAAACGAATTAGAATAAATTTGTTTAAACACAAGTATTGCTATTGTTTCTACACAGATAAATGGTTTCAATAATTATTATATGACACTTATAATTTTATTTCAAATTTTCTTATTTTTTGCACACATTTAAATGGTATTGCTACGTATCATTACCAGTTCAATTAAACATCAATCATTTGTCAACACACAGTTAAAGGATCAAACAGTTCTATTTCTAACAATTCAATTTAGCGTAAGTCATTTGTTTGCCGTCAATTTAGATGTCAAGACAGTTCTATTTCAAGCAATTCAGTTTAGCATTAGTATGCAGGTTAGTTCTATTTGACCCATAAAATGGACCTTATCAGGTGCTGCCATTCCGAGACAGAGTGGACCTGGGAGCAATGGCAATGAAGGGCTGCTCCAGCATTAGTGGACCTGGGAGCGATGTCAATGAAGGAGAACTCCGAATTCCCCAAAGCTCCAGCATTAGTGGAACCTCTTAATCAGATTGTTTAGTGTCATATCCAGGACACCCGTTGGGCGGGGTGGGGTAAGTCTTACCCTTCTGCAGAGATGCTGTCGGTATCTTCTACAGTCCCAGTCAACTGGGTTCTGTTAATGTTAGAAAAGAAAATCTCAAGTACGTGTGTAAGTGTGTGTGTGCGTGAGAGAGAGAGAGAGAGAGAGAGTAACCAACCTCTCACTTTCTCTCTCTCTTTCCGTTTATACCGAAAGATTTTGCATTTATAGGAAGTGGGATCAAAAAGAGACATCTCATTTCAACGTAAAGTTTAAAGTTTAAATGAAGATGTTGGACAGGTGTACGACCTCTATAGTAAAGTGGTGAAGTCTTGACAATTGTCTAGATGTCTAGACTTCGTTTAGATGGGTCGGTACAAATTTGAAACAAAAAGTTTTAAAGTCAGTCTTGTTACTTTTTGAACAGTAGTTTTTGACGAAACACACGATTATACAAAAGTTGTACTCTCCATACTTACAAAAACTAACTCGGAGTGATTTTTTTTCTTATTATTTCCTAAGTAGAAAATCTCTCTCAAAATTAGATATTTGAAGCAGTGCAGAGCAATAAAAGAAAAACGACGGCCTACCATATCAAAAAAAGTCTTAAAGGTGCTTTGACTAATGCAAACTCTCTGGAATAAGTGTCTTGAATGACTATTTCTTAAAATTGTTCATTCCTGTTTCTTGATACTTTGTAAACTCACCCCGTTGTGAGATATGGACACCTCAGGTGGTGTAATGGTTAGCAAGGTAGACTAGCAAAACTGCACGAGTGAGTTCGATTATCATTTGGTACCCCATTCATGTCTTTGTGCTACATCTAAGCAAAAAGCTTAGTAAATTCCCACCCCGTTGCGAGATACTGCACGCGCATGCGTATTTTATATTGTGCCAACGAAGATAAATTTACTCTCTCTCTCTCTCTGTTTCTCTCTTCTCAGTTATATATCTATCTCAGTATGATCATATCTTTCGATCCATGTGACATCTATCATCCTGCCCTTTATATATGTATGTATTGTAACGGGTTTCCACCCGTATTTTTAATTTTTCGAGAGATGGACGGAGTCTTATGTGTGGGTTATTAAGACCACGGACGAATGAGGGTTTGAAGGTTAAAGAGGTCGACGTGTTATGAATGAACACATGGGGAATTCTGAACCGGACAAACAATATAACGCGGAGTTGGTTTTCTCCTTTTCTTTATATATGTATCATTCATACATTTTTTTCATTTAAAAGAAAGCACAACTGTGACAACAGACAAAGAGCAAAACGAATACAACAAAAAAATGTACAGCAATGTGGAGGACAAGTCGCTCCCAATAGTATCTGACTAGGTCCTTCCAATAAGACAAAGTATTTTTTTTCTTTGTATTTTTTTTTCTTCTTTCACCGAAGAACAAGAGTCTCTCCTCTTCGTCTTTATGGATATACAAATTTTAACCAAATAGGTTTTCCGCCGAAACTAGCTGCTGATGAACAGCCTCAAAAATGTTTCTTTGGAATAGCCTTGATACGGACCTTTATTTAGGTTACGTATATTATTCTTGATAAAAATTTTGACTAACTTTTTTTTTTTATCTTTCCTTTCTTTTGTTAATTTTTTCTTTTTTTCTTATATTCCTTAATCTCCTATTAACGAGTTGCAAGGCACCAGTTTTTGTTTTCCTTTTCTTTTACGTTGAGCCTCAGGTTCTTACCCAACGGAGCTGACTTCTATAGGCCGAATTTCCTCTTTCACCGGACCCCGTGAAAAGGCGACCTTTCTCTTCCTTGGCGAAGCTCGAAACTGACTTTTTGGGTTTCGTTTCTTTTTGGCGGTAAAGCGCCCTCCCTGCCTCGACCAATGGCATGTCTTCTCCTTATCCGGGTCAAGACCTTTTGCCCCTTCTCGGCTGCTTCTTCCACTGTTGCTAGGGCTCGAAGACTCGCCAATCGCCTGCCCCACTTCCGATTCTCATGGTAGTCTTTGCATTATAATCCTACCGAGGCCGGTGGCCGTAACAATATATATATTTTATATCAACCAATCTCTCCACGAATGGATCTGCATCCGTCAACTAATTTCTGATTTGGCTTTCAGTATCCCAGAATCTTGCATTGATACATCAAATCCATCAAAAAATTTCGTTTAAGTATTGTGGGTATAATCCATTTAGTACCAATATTTGTTCCATCTTTGTAGAAATCAACTGACCATTTTACCATGCGCTGTGATCCTCCTGAGGCAATGACTTACTTAAAACCCCTGAAAAGTTCTAAGCCATACTACTGTCCCGAGTTTAATATCCTGCTTCGTAGCACCCTCGCCGATTGTATCTGTAGAATGAGTAGGAGAGAAGGGAGAAAATGCAGAGTGAAAGGGGGGAAAAAATTTTCAAAAAAAGAAAGGAAACGACGCCGAGGGTAAACTGGGATCGCTAGAAGAAGAGGGAGAAAAGGAGAAAAAGACAAAAATATTTTTAAAGAGAGGGAGAAAGTGAGAGAAAGAGAGAGAGAAAGAGAGAGGGAGATAAAAGTGAAGACATAGATGGATACCGACAAGGAATTTTTTAAAAATACATGAAACGAAAAGGATGAATTTGAAATTCCGAGCTGAATCTTTGTCTTTCTTTCATGAAATATTCAAGAGCACATTCTTATTGTTTTGATTAAAGAATTTTGACTCGTACGTTCTACGGCCTTCTTTTTCTTGAGTAAGTTGTTGGCAACTTAGTTGAGGGTGATCCGAAGGCTCCCTTTTTGATAGCTACTTCACCGAGGTGTAGGAGAGGGCGCTACTCCATTCCCTTCATTGCTCCACTTGACCCTTGATCCTTACCCTAAAATACTGGGTGTTAAGCAAGGCGGGATCAAGAACCATTTTTGAGTCTTTGGTATGACTCGACCTAGGATTGAACCTCGGTCTCCCGGACCATTGGCAAACACTCTTCATCATTAGGCCAACGACAGGGTAGAGTTCCATAATAATACATCATTATCGTATGAATAATTCTAGCAATCTTTTTTAACATTTTAATCGGAGTTTTTTGCTGTTCTGTTTTTTTTTTGGGGGGGTCGCTCTTTAGAAGTATTGAATTCTTTGTACCAGTTTTCCGCTTAAACGCTGACTATCGGAGTCTATCTGTCTGTCTGTCTCTGTCTCCGTCTCTCTCAGTATATGTGTTTGCGTGTATATACATGTGTGTCTATGTACATATGTGGAAGTATTTACATCTCTTTCTCTATATCAGCCCATCTTTTCCTGTCTCTATCCCTTACTTTCAGAAACTCTCTCTCTCTCTCTCTCTCTCTCTCCCTCTCTCTCTCTCAGTTTATATGTTTGCATGTATATACATATGTCTCTATGTACATATGTGTAAGTGTTTACATCTCTTTCTCTTTGTCAGCTCGTCTTTTTCTGTGTCTGTCCTTTACTTTCAATACCTCTCCCTCACTCTCTCTCTCTCTCTCTCTCTCTCTCTCTCTCTCTCTCTCTCTCTCTCTCTCTCTCTCTTACTATGTGTGTTTGCGTGTATGTACATATGTGTACATGTTTATTTTCTTTCTTCATGTTTACCCGTCTTTTTCTGTCTCTGTTCCTTACTTTCAGCACCTCTCTCTCTCTCTCTCTCTCTCTCTCTCTCTCTCTCTCTCTCTCATCCACTTTTACCTCTCTAAATATATCTAATAAACGTTTGGCCATCACGTGATGTCAGCATACTTTAGACGCTTACAGATCACGACAAACCAACATTTCCCGATACTCTTAAGACATATCTTAATTTCCAGGTCACTCGCAGATTACAGTTCTCTCTCCCGTCTGTCATATTGTCACAAATCATGACATATCCCGATCTCCTGGATACGCACAAATCCCAACGCGGTCTCATCTCTCAGACACTTACAAATCCCGGAAAACCGCAGATCACAGTGACACACGGCAGCATTTATTGAAATTTGGCGTCCTGTCTTTTGGTATCTTTTCCGACGCAAAAATAGAAAACAGAAAGCAGATTTGTTTACCGGGATATAACAAATCATTGTGTAACTCCCATCACCCGGACCCTCACTAGTCATGTTATATCTATATCAATATGACACTCACAAAACAGCAGAGACCCATTGCCTGGACACTAACCACTTTCCCTTCTCCCAGACAATCACAAGTCTCAATGTGTCCTCATCTAACAGATATATGCCTATCAGCATTTCTTGAAATTTCGTATTCTCTTGATATATTTCTCAAGAAAGAGCACTTGTTTGTTGTCTTTTGAAAGCGGAATATAACCATAAAAACTGGATCCGGAGATGAAGCCCCAGTTCTGTAGATCTAGGGGTTTAGAGTAAGTCCTTCATTGCTATTACTCCCAGTTCCATTCTGATTCAAAGTAATAGTAAGATTCCCATCTTTTGTTTAAATAGATTTATCTGAAAATTATTGAGCACAGGACACTCGAAAGTATATAACTGTGTGGAAATTATCTGTATTAAGAGTTACTTGAAGCTACAATTCTTCACAAACTTCTATTATTAATCACTTAAATAAAAGACGGATAAATAAGTTAACTTGACTAGATATGACCTAAAAACAATCAGCCAACCAACTAATTTCTTTGACATTCACAGGATCTGGCATATTCCCCCATATCCAAGACATCACTTAGCTCAGTCGGCTGGGGCTGCAAAACACGCCGACTGCATCTCTGCAGAGAGGTAAGATTCCCCAACAAGTGTTCTGGATATGACACTAAACAATACGATGGTGAGGCTCCAGTAATGCTGGAGCTTTGGGGAATGCGGAGTACCCCTTCATTGCCATCGCTCAGGTTCACTCTGAATCGGAGTGGTAGTACATGATAAGGTTCTCTCTATGGGTAAAATAGAACTAAACTGTTTAATAACACTAAACTGAATTGTTTGAAATAGAACTGTTTTTACATTTAAATGCTTAACTGAATTGCTTGAAATTAAGTGAAACCATTTAACTGAGTGCAAAAAAAAGAGCTCAGGTTCGTTTAAAAATATCATTTTCAAATTACAAAAAACTGTACTTGTTTGAAATAGAACTGTTTTTTACATTTAAACTTATGCTAAACTGAATAGTTTGAAATAAAATGGATTTGGCATTAACTAATCTACAATAGTTAATATGCCATAAAGCCAAACCAAACCAAACCTAGACATTCACTGTAAGTTGCATCTTCTGGATACACCTAAATCCTAGTGTGTCTTCAATTCGGCACCCTTGAATATCCTGGCCGTTCCTTTCTTTCAGACACTCATAAATCTCAGTGTGTCTCCATCTCTTACACTTGCAAATCCCGGCAGGCTCATCTTCCAAATAATCATAAATCCCAGGGTGTCCACATCTCGAACACTTGCAAATCCTGGCAGCCTTATCTTCTGGATGATCATAAACCCTAGGGTATCCCCATCTCAGACACTTGCAAATCCCGGCGGACTCATCTTTCGAGTAATCATAAATCCCAGGGTCCCCATCTCGGACATTTGCAAATCCCGACGGCCTTATCTTCTGGACACACGTAAATCTTAATGCATCTCTAACACGGGGTACTAGCAAATCCATCTCCCAAACACTCACAAATCTTAGTGCTTCTCCTTCTCGAATCACATTTAAATCTCAGCAGGTCCCATGTCTCAACACTCACAACTCCTCTTTTCCCGAACCCTTCTCTGCAATTGAAAACTTGCACTTGACGTTAACATTAAGCGGCATTTACTGATTTGTTTTGCCTGTTTCTTGGCTTCTTCTTCAAGACAGAGTGCTTCTTCTTAATTTTAATAGAAAGCGAATTTGTTGAGGAAAATATAACTAATCATTACTCCCACCGTCCAAGTCAACCTAAACCATGACACCCAACAATCTTTCTTTAGCAAGCCAGTCTTTCAGATCAATTAAGACGCAATAAGCTAGTAGACCACTTCTACTGAGTTCTTATAACAAGAGATGCCCTGAATATCTTGCCTTGTGCCAAACTAAGCTTAGCTAAATAAATCACCACTCTCAAACTCCGTTGTGTCCCGCTTTTCTGGACACTTAATATTCAATCTGTTAACAAGCTAGTCTCGCAGATTATCTCTGATGGAATAAGCTAGCACACCATTACTAGTGAGTTCAATTCACATTAAAAGCCTATTTATTGCCTTGTGCCAAACTAAGGTTAGTTTAGAAAATGACAACTCGCGAACCTCTGTGTGTTTTTGTGTTCCGGAGACCCACCAATCACAGCCACTTGACACAACATTTATTGAAAACCAGGGTTCTGTCAACTGACAACATTTTTTCAAAACCGAGCGCTTCTTCTTTGTCTCGTCAATAGAAAGTGAAAATGTTTAGCACTGTTGACAAATTAGGATATGAGAACAACTTCCTGGATTAAAAGCAACGATTTGAAGAAGCTGAAAGCATTGAAAAGTCGAATCAATAGAGAAAAAAAGGAAAGAAAGTTAGGCGCCCGTTTAGAATTAAAGATAGAAAAATGTTTGTGATAAGGAAGTCGGTGTCTTTCCTATGACATATTGGATAGACTTTTGCCGCGCAAGAGGAAACAATTCTTTTTACAATCCCAATAAAAGAGGTGCCACTTACGTACTTTTCAAGACTCTTGGTCCATAATGAAATCTAATTACATTTTATGTAAACACGACTTTGGTCTATACACAGACGGGAGTTACTTTTTAAATGAAGGCTGGAACAAGTCCATAGCAGAGGAATGCCCTGTGAGGATCGAAGTCACTACACAATCGACCTGTTTGAGGTGGCAAACGTACCAATCATCAATACTGGTTTTTATTGCTTGTTTACGCCGACAACGCCGATGACATAGCGATACTGGCAAATACACCCAACCAAGCCGAAACACTACTACATAGTTTGGAACGAGCCGCCACAGGCATTGGCCTCTATGTCAATGCACACAAAACGGAATATATGTGCTATAATCAAACAGGTGACATTTCCACACTAGAGGGAACCTCTCTGAAACTAGTAGACAAATTCACCTACTTAGGAAGCAGCGTCTCATCAACCGAAAAAGACATTGACACGCGGATAACGAAGGCATGGGCAGCTATCGATAGGCTATCGATCATATAGAAATCAGACCAGACCAATAAAATGAAACGCAGTGTCTTCCAGGCAGCGGTCGTATAGATACTGCTGTATGGATGCACTACTTGGACGCTAACAAAACGGCTGGAAAAGAAGCTAGACGGCAATTACACAAGAATGCTGCGAGCAATATTGAACACGTCCTGGCAGCAACACCCCACAAGGTATAAACTATACGGCCACCTGCCTCCCATCACGAAAGCTATCCAAGTTAGACGAACCAGACATGCAGGACACTGCTGAAGAAGAAGAGACGAGCTCACAAGTGATGTTCTCCTATGGACCCCCACATATGGCCGGGCAAAAGCAGGACGACCAGCTCGAACATACACACAGCAGCTATGTGAGGATACGGGATGTAGCCCTGAGGACCTGCCAGAGGCGATGAACGATAGGAAGGTGGCGATAGAGGATCAGGGATATCCGTGCTAGCGGCACGACATGATGATGATGATGGTGATGATGATGATGATGATGATGATTAAGTAAGTCGTTGTTCTGTATAGAGGAACCTAGTGAGAATCAAATTCTCTGATATACGAACCATATTGCAGTGACAAGCATCATTATTTATCCAGATTTATTCAAGAGTAAAACATGATAATATCTCACTAGATAGCAAGCAAGCCAGATAAAGAACAGACACGGTGAGATAGATAGATAGATAGATAGATAGATAGATAGATAGATAGATAAACAAACAAACAAATAAAGAAATATACTGGAAAAGAAAGAAAGAAAGAATTGAATAAACTGAGATAGATAGATAGATAGATAGATAGATAGATAGATAGATAATTTGTTCTCATAAAGAAATAATGAAATCAGTTTATAAAACTAAGCAGCTCCGTTTTTATGCATTCGTCAATAATGTCTAAACGTGCCGAAACAACAAATCAAAACACAGCAACGACATAAAAAAAACAACACTACAATGCAGTCAACAATAGCAGCAAAAAGAACCTCTCCTCAAACGCATCACCTTCTATCAACGCCTTTTCTTCCTCCCCCCCCCCTGTTTTTTGCGATGGAGGGGTTGCTTGTTTTTCGGTGGGTAGAAGTCTTACTTTCTCCTCCCTCATCTATTATTTTTTTTATATTTATTTATCTTTTTTTTTTTTTTTTTTTTTTTTTTTTTTTTCTTTGAATAGAAGCCTTCGTAAATTTGGAAAGCATTGTTTTTTCGATCTTTCATTTTGGTGTAAAGGAAAATGTATGAAGTCTTATCACAATAAAAATAAATAGACCATTGGTTTTTGCGGCAGGCTATGGTAATAAACAGTTATGCGAGACATCCACGTTGACTCAGGGAGAAATGAAGCGAAGAGAATTAAGATACGTGCTCGTAGTAAAACAGGAAAGAAATGATTTCTCGGCACACACACACTCACACACACACACACACACATATACATGTAGTTGTTTCGTTGGTTTTACGGGTTGTTAACCCTTCTTACGTTATTTTATGCAGGAGTCAGTCTTTTAGTCAAACAATTACGAGAGTGAGTCAAAAAGTAATGACTTTTTCTTTAGTACAGGAATAATTACCAACACAGGAATATGTATCATACATCAAAATGAAGCAGCTTCTTAATGTGGTTACCTATCCTCTCAATAGCAATGTTCCACTTTCGAATGAGAGCCTATATACCTGACTCGAAAAATTCGGTTGACTCTTCTTTGAGCCAGTTCTTCAGTTTTCACTTTCTCGTCACTGGTATGTTTGCCTCTTAAACACTCTTTCATTTGGCTGAAGAGATGATAGTCTGAAGACGCCAAACCTGATGAGTATGGAAGATGCGGTAAAGTTGTCCATCCAAATGAGGCGATGGTTTCCTTTGTCCTAAAGCTCGTTAGTGATTGAGCATTGTCATGCAGAGGGAGGACCTTATCGATTGACAAGTTGGGTCTCACTTCAGACTATCATCTCTTCGGCCCCATGAAAGAAGGTTTAAGAGGCAAACATTATACCATTGACGAGGAAGTGAAAACTGAAGTGATGAAGTGACTCACTCAACAAAAGTAGCATTTCACATAGTACTAATACCGTTAGGAAAGGTATGAACCCAATTATTCTCCCTCCAGCTATGGGAAACTAGCAAAGCAGACTATTCTTGGTGAGGCAACCAGTCTAAGAGAAGGAAAACACTGAATTCAAACCTATTAAACTCCGCTTAAAAATTGACCTTGCATCATATCTTGCCTGTGTGGAGGAATTGGTACATACAAACAGTCAACGGAATTTTACGAGGCAGGGATACATGCTTTCATTCAAGGGTTGAACATTGTTATTGAGAGAAACGGTGACTATGTTGAAAAGTAGGGATGTGATCCACAGAGGACTAGCTTCCTTTTAATATTGGATACATGTTCCTGTGTCAGTAATAATTCATGTACTAAAGAAAAAGGCAATAGTTTTTTTTATTTGCCCACGTACATGGTTTCCAGTGATTTACAATAACCATTTTTAAAGAACAACGACTTAGTTGCCCAGTTGGCTGGGGCTGCAGAATACACCGAATGGTTCTAAGGAGAGGGGTAAGACCCTACCCCAACGAGTGTCCTGGATATGACACTAAACAATCTGATGGTGAGATTCCAGTAATGCTGGAGTGGTAGTACCTGATAAGGGTCCTATCTATGGGTTGAATAGAACTAAACCTTGGTTTCTTGATTTTACTGTTTTTTGCATTTAAACTGCGTACTTATGCTAAATTGAATTGCATGAATTAGAAGTTTTGACATCTAAACTGTGTACTTATGCTAAACTGAATTATTTAAAATAAAATTGTTTGGACATTGACTGTGTATTGCCCATTCGGCTGGGGCAGTAAAATACATCGACTGCACCTCTGCAGAGTAGTAAAACCTCCCTCCCCAAATGAGTGTCTTGATATAATACTAGATAATCTGATGGTGAGGTTCCAGTAATGCTGGAGCAGCCCTTCATTGCCATTGCCCCCAGGTCTACTCTGGCTCGGAATGGTAGCACTTGATAGGGCCCTATCTATGGGTTAAATAGAACTAACTGCATACTCATGCTAAACTGAATTGAATTAGAACTGTTTGACTAAATGAATAACATGAAAAATAATTGTTTTTGACAATTAAACTGTGTACTTACATTTACACTGCGTGCTTATGCTAAACTGAATTGTTTGACATTGGAACTGTACTTACACTAAACTTTTTTTGACATTGAAACTGTACTTACACTAAACTGAATTGTTAAATATTGAACTGTTTGGGCATTTAACTGTGTGTAAACAAAATCTGTACTTATACTAAACAGAATTAGCTGAATTAGAACTGTTTAAATAAACTGAATAGCTTGAAATAGAAATGTTTTTGACAAACTGTTTTTCAGGCTAAACTGAGTTGTTTGCAAATAGCCAGTTCGACAATTTGCATAAAAATGGATTTGGCGTTAAACAACTTACAAAGGTTGATATGCCTTAAAACCAACCAACCAACCAACGAACAACGACTTAATGTTACTATTATCAATACAAATGATTATTAGTATTATAGTTTATAGCGGCCAGTCAACGGGGCTAAGAATACACTGACTGTATCCCCTGAAGAGGGATAAGATCCCGCTCTAAAATAAGGGGTGTTCTGAGTATGCTACTGTACTGCATCGGTTCGAAAAGGTCCAGTTCTGAAGAGCTGGGGAGTCTAGAGCACCCCTTTATCGCCATTATTCCAGAATCCTCTTTGGTTCTAAGTTCTAGTACCTGCTAGATAGAAGAGAACTATTTTAAAGTCATCTATCTTTAGAAAAAACAACAAAAAATGTAAAAATTATAAGTACTATGAACGCGATTCCCTAACCTCTAGGTGTGAAATAGCCTTAGACAGATTTGTTTGAAATAGAACTGTTTTTTTTTACATTTAACTGTGTGTAAATAAATGATTGATGTTTAATTGAACTGTTAGTCATACATAACAATACTTGAAAACATTAAACTCCGAGCAAACAAATGATTAATAGTAAACAGAATTATTCGTATGAGATAGAAATAAGTTTAACTTTGTGGAAAAAAATGCGCTCAGGATCATTTAAAGTTGTTATCTACAAAATGTGTATAGAAATCATATATTTGATATATATGTATAAAAAGGATTTGGCAGTAAATAATCTACAATGGTTGATATGCTATAAAACCAAACCATTCCAAACTAAACAAAAACCAAGACATATTGACATGCCGTTAAAATTAATCAATCAATATGTTATTCACAGTTATATTGTTTCAAGAAACTATTCCGACTAATAGTAATAATTGATTGGCCGACAGTTAAATAGTTTCAAGTATTCCTTATAAATATTAGTAATTAACAACCACAGAGGGTAGATCGAACAAATCCTACTAGCATACGGCCTACCAAAAGAAACCGTAGCAGCAATAACGATTCTCTACTAAAACACCAAAGTGAAAGTACGTTCACCGAATGGAGACACAGAATACTTCGACATTGTAGCAGGTGTACTACAAGTGGACACGCTAGCCCCATACCTCTTTATCACCTGTCTAGACTACGGGCGTAGAACATCGATTGATAAAATCAGAAAAAAGGGCTTCGAGCTGAAAAAGAAAAGAAGCAGAAGGTACCCCGGAAAAACAAATACCGTCGCCGACTACGCTGATGACATAGCGATACTGGCGAATACACCCAACCAAGCCGAAACACTACTGCATAGTTTGAAACGAGTCACCGCAAGCATTGGCCTCCATGTCAATGCACATAAAACTGAATGTATGTGCTATAATCAAAAAGGTGACATTTTCACACTAGACGGAACCTCTCTGAAACTGGTAGACAAATACACCTACCTAGGAAGCAGTGCCCCATTAACCGAAAACGACATCGACACGCGGCTAACGAAGACATGGACAGCTATCGATAGGCTATCGATGATATGGAAATCAGACCTGACCGATAGTTTCTTCCAGGCAGCGAACATATCGATACTGGTGTATAGATGCACTACTTGGACGCTAAGTAAACGGCTGGAGAAGAAGCTAGACGACAATTATACGAGAATGTTGCGAGCAACATTGAACAAGTCTTTGCGGCAACACCCCACAAGGCACCAACTATACGGCCACCTACCTACCATCACGAAAACTATCCAAGTTAGACGAACCAGACATGTAGGACACTGCTGGAGAAGCAGAGACGAGCTCATAAGTGATGTATTCCTATGGACCCCAACATATGGCCGAGCAAAAGCAGGACGACCAGCGAGAACATACATACAGCAGCTATGTGAGGATACGGAATGTAGCCCTGAAGACCTGCTGGAGGCGATGAACGATAGGGAGAAGTGGCGAGAGAGGTTCAGGGATATCCGTGCTAGCGGCATGACATCATGATGATTATGATGATGGTTTCAAGAGATGTCGCCTCAAGAGACGACATCTCCACACAAAACGGTAGTTCTCTGAAACTAGTTGACAAATTCACCTACCTAGGAAGCATTGTCTCATCAACCGAGATTAACATCAACACGCGATTAGCGAAGGCATGGACAGCTATCGATAGGCTATCGGTCATATGAAAGTCAGACCTGACCGATAAAATGAAATGCAGTTTTTTTCAAGTAGCGGTCCTGTCGATACTGCTGTATGGATGCACTACATAGACGCTAACAAAACGCATGGAGAAAAAGCTTGACGGAAACTAAGCAAGAATGCTGCGAGCAATATTAAACAAGTTCTGGGGGCAGCACCCTACAAAGCAGCAGCTGTACGGCCACTTAGCACCCATCACAAAAACTATCCAAGTTAGAAGAACCAGACATGCGGGACACTGCTGGAGAAGTAGAGATGAACTCATAAGTGACGTACTCCTGAGGACCCCCTCACATGGACGAGCAAACGCAGCTAGGACCTACAAACAACAGCTCTGTGCCGATACAGAAAGTAGACTTGAAGACCTACCTGAAGCGATGAACGATAGAGATGGGTGGCGGGAG
>OY757912.1:107142991-107217991 GCA_963585895.1 Sepioteuthis lessoniana
GCAGAGGTGCATTCTGGGTATTCTATAGCCCCAGCCGACCGAGATAGTTAGTAAAGTGTCTATTTTTTATTATTCTATCCATTAAATTTGGACTGAACTATTAAGTAAAAAATTTTGGTTTAGATTTTGGTTTAAACATAATTTCTTGACTGAGGTGCCCGTGGTGTAATGGTTATCGTCGCAGGAAATGGACACGGCGTCACGAGTTCAAATCCTGGACGAGACTGATAGCGTTTCACATCGCATTAATACCCTTAGGAAAGGTATGAATCCAATTATTCTCCCTCCAGCTATGGGTAAATAGTAGGGCAGACTAGGTTCTTCAGCCTTGGTGAGGCAACTAGTCAAGGAGAAGGAAAACTCTGAATTCAAACCTGTTAAACTCCGCTTAAAAATTGACCTTGTGTCATATCCTGCCCGAGCGGAGTGGTTGGGTAAATATGGTAATTTCTTGAATGCAGTCCTTTTAGTACTCAGTAAATTTCATTGTAGCCTACCCCTGGTTTAAATGGTTAAATATGTTAACGCTTCAAATAGTTGTGTATGGTTTGGTTTGGTTTGTTGGGTTTTATGGCATATCAACCTTTGTAGGTTATTTAACGCCAAATCCATTTTTATGTACATTATCAGTTCTATTTCAAACAATTCTTTTTAGCATGAGTACATAATTCAATTGTTAAAAACATTTCCATTTCAAACTATTCAAGCAGTTATATATAACAATTCAGTTTAGTGTAAGTGCAGTTTCTATATAAAAAAACAGTTCAATTTCAAACAATTCAGTTTAGCATAAATATGCAGTTTAAATGTAAAAATCAGTATAGTAAAAGAAGTACGGTTTAGTTCAATTTAACCCATAGATAAGACTATTACCAGGTGCTACTACTCCGGGTCAGAGTGGACCTGGGAGCGATGGCAATAAAAGGGTACTTCGCATTCCCCAAAGCTCCGGCATCACTGGAGCCTCACCATCAGATTGTTTAGTGTCATATCCAGGACACTCGTTTGGTGGGGGGTGTCTTAGCTCTCTGCAGAGGTGCAGTCGGTGTATTCTACAGCCCAAACCGAATAAAAAATAGTTGTGTAGGTAAATTAAATCTGTATTATGTATTGAAGGTTTGATTTCCTTGTTTAACGGCTTATCAATCTTCATAGGTTATTTAATGCCAAAACCACCCTCGTTGAACAATAGTAGTGATACTATTTAACCCCTAGCTTTGGGAATGAAGAAGTTCAATACCTTTCTCAAAAGTATTTGACCGAAAGTGAACGTCGTAACGTGACTGGATATCGAACTTGCTTTCTTTAGCCATGACACCATGAGGACTCGCCCAAAACGTTTAGAAAAAATAGTTGTGTTTATGTGTGTGTGAGTGATCATACTACCTCACCATATATGGAAGATAAATCGTATTTGTAGACAAATCTATTTAGATGAATTGTAATCGTCGGCAAATTGAATCATATCGAATCTTAACTAAATAAATTGAAGAAAACTGAATATACATCGGTCACTGTGGCGAAAAAAAAAAGGATTAATTTGTTTTAACGAACAGTCAACCTGTCTAGGGATATTCTATGCTGATTATGCGTTCATTGTATATTTATATTTACATTGTTGTTTAGTTTGATCTGATGTTGGTTGTGTGGGTTTTATGGCATATCAATCTTTAAAGGTTATTTAATGTCAAATCCATTTAATACAAATAGTTCAATCTCAAACAATTCAGTTTAGTAAAAGTATAAATTCTCGACACACACTTAAGTGTCAAAACAATTCTAATTCAAACAATTCATTTTAGCATAAGTAAAGTTTCAATGTTAAAAACAGTTCTATTTCAAGCATTTAAGTTTAGATGCCTCCTGGCCTCGGGTCGCTCTGTCAATGCGTCTGTGGAAAATCTGCAGCAAACAGGGCGTTTTTCCGGGTAGGACTTGGGACCCTTCCCTCAATCTAATTCCAAAGTATCTTCTTCAATGAGCAACACATTACTTGCTCGGGTGGAAGCCGGTTAAACCCGACCAGGGTGAAAGCCGATACAAGTACAAGTAAAGTTCAGTTTAGTATAAGTACACGGTTTAATTGTCAAAAACATTTCTATAGGAAGCTATTCAGTTTTGTCAAAGAGTTCTAATTCAAACAATTCAGTTTAGCATAAATATGCAGTTTAATTCTATTCAACCCATAACTAGGGCCCTATCAGATGCTACCATTCCGGGCCAGAGTGGACCTGGGAGCGATGACAATGTGAAAGGGTTACGCCACATTCCCCAAAGCTCCAGCATTACTGGAGCCTCACCATCAGATTGTTTAGTGTCTTTTTCAGGACACTCGTGGTGGAAGGTATTACTCCTCTGCAGAGAAGCACTCGGTGTATTCTACTGCCCCATCTGACTGGGCAAAGTTTCTTCTTAGTGGGGTGTTGGGGAGTTTGTTCACAGTTAAATGATAGCAAGTACTTCTGTCCAATAAAAACTCTGTATGGTCACAAGTATTCATTATTAATACTAATGATAATGCGGTTTCAAATAATAATTACTATTTAATATAACCCAGTTATATCTCTGCAGAAAGGTAAGACTCCCACCCCAAAGAGAGTTCTTGATATGACACTAAACATTCTAATGGTGAGGCTCCAGTAATGCTGGAGCTTTGGGGAATGTGGAGTAGCCCTTCATTGCAATTGTTCCTAGGTCTCCTCTGACCAGGTGTGATAGCATTTGATAGGGTTCAATCCATGGGTCAAATAGAACTGTTTGACTAGGTGCAAACAAATATGTGCTAAATTGAATTGTTAGAAATAGAACTGTTTGATATTTAACTTGATTACAATTGAGTGGAGACACTTATATATCAAAAATACTATCTCAAACAAATTTATTTGACCCATAGAGGAGAATCTAACAGGTACTACTATCTTAGGCCCCACTTTAATTGGCCTTCGGGCTTTTGACCTTGTGTCAAGTCGTGTCTGGTGGGAGGCAGCGACAAATACAAGGTACTACTATCTTAGGTTGAACCTGGGATTATTTGCGACGAAATATGCGACTCCATACTCTCCAGCGCTGAAAACTTGCCCTTTACCACCGAATTCATTTTTAGTATTATATATCGGACAATAGACTTACTCGTCTACTAGCCCAGGTGGCTAGGGTAGTAGAAAACACCGACTGCATCTCTGCAGAAGGGTAAGACCCCACCAACGAGTGTCCTGGATATGACATTAAATTGTCTGATGATAAGTCTTCAGTAATGCTGAAGCTTTTGGGAATGCGGAGTGCCGTTTTATTGCGATCATTCTCAGGTCCACTCTGTGCCGGAGAGGTAGCACCTGAAAGGCTCCTATCTATGGGACAAATAAGGTTTGACATTCAAAATGAGTACACACAATGACTTTTGCTAAATTTAATTGTTTGAAATTTAACAGTGTAAACCAATGAGTATTGTTTAATTGAATTGTTAGTGATATATAGCAATACTTGAAACCATTTAACTTAATAATATATATCTAATATATATGTATAAACCGGATTTGACATTAAATAACCTACAATAGTCGATATGCCATAAAACCAAACAAACCCTACGATTTAGTAATATTCATTTATTTGCACACAGTTATATGGTTTCAAGTAACCAACAATAATCCTTAGTAAACAATTAGAGCTTCGTGCAACTGTTCTTAGTACATATAATTTACAGTTATATGGTATCAAGAAATCCTACCTCATATAAATAATTTGCACACAGTTATATGCTTTCAAGTATCCCTGTCTAATACTAATAATTTCATGATTTCAAGTAATTATTTCTTATTTAATAATCATTTGTTTACACGCAGTTATATGGTTTCAATTGACTGATAATAATCGCAACTTGTCTAGGGTTATTTCATGCACAGAGGTTATGGAATCAGGTTGATAGTAGTGTTATATAATTGCGGAAGGATTTTTTTTATATTATCATTTTTCATTGGTTATATCTTATCTTTCGGTTTAGTTAGGCTTATAACTATTCGGTTTAGTTTACAGGTAGGGGCACACATTGAGCGCAGGTGTTCACGCTCGCGCGGGGATGATGTGACAATCACAGATGTCATAATAAAAACGCTGGATAGGAAATGGGATTGGGGATGTGAATGACGTTTTGCCCGGAAGCGATGGGCTGAAGATTTTGGGTGATTTTTGAAAAAAAGCAGTTAGTTGAGATTTGAAAGGTGGACGAAGCGAGTTGGGATCCGAACCTAGGCGAGTCCAGTTGGGTCTACGAGATGCGCAGCGCGTGGTGGGGTCAGATGGAACAGTCAACATAGTAAAAATTGTGTCTCTCTCTCTCTCCTCGCGTTGAAAACATAAAAGTCAAGAAGGTAATAAAAGTTTCGTATCTGAACAAAGAAAGTCGTCGGTGTTTTTCGGATTCCTATGCATATAAACATTTCACGTATCCATATATTTCACATAACTGTATTATGGATTTGTTACAGTAGGTTCTTATTAACCTCTTTTGTTTACTTCTTTCTAGAGAGTTTTTCTTTTGTTTTGTTTTATGCTTTGTTTTCTTTATACAAATTCCTATCGAATACGAAGATTTTTAAAGAAATAGATCGGACCCTAATAGGTACTATTACAACAGGTGAAAAAGGACTTAGGAGTAATGGTAATGATAAGACACTCAACACTCCATAGACTACCACAGACCAGTCGGCTGGGATGGTAAAAATACCCAGAGTGCACCTCTGCAGAAGGGTAAGAACACCCCGCAACGAGTGTCCTGTTTATGACACTAAACTACATATGTTCAGGCTCCACTTCTAGAGCTTTGGAGAATTTAAAATGTTCGACTGAAAAAAATATAAATAAAAAGCATTTAGTACAGGCATATAAAATATTTTTAATAACTAAAATCTCAAACTCTATTAGAAAACCTTTTTTTTTCCAACCAAATGTTTTAAAACAAAATGCTGAAAACGCTCCTACCGACAACTTCAAAACAAAAGACTACAAATAATTAAAACAATAAAAACTCAAACTGTCAACTCAAAATTACATTAACCCTAACGACGACGAAAAGTATAGTCGAAAGCGCTTGGGCAGAAGATATGGGGCAATTCCTAAATCATCTAGATCCCAACACAAGAAAAATAAGAAGATTTGAAAAAATAAAATTAAAAATAATAAACAAACTGTGTTCCATCGTCTTTAACAAAACTTGCTTGAATAATAACTTGTTGCCTAAGCATACACTCTTTAATATATATATATATATATATATATACGTACACACACATATATATATATACGTACATATACATATATATACATACATATATATAGAGAGAGTGTACAGGATTTGGCATTACATAACCTACAAGGGTTGATGTGCCATAAAATTCAACTAACCAACCAACTGATGTTAAAATGAATTATTTTACTAAATAACAATACTTGAAAACATTGAACTGTGTGCAAACAAATAAGCACGTTTAAAAATGTTACCTACAGACAACTCGTTCACGAATCATATATATATATATATATATATATATATATATATATATATATAAGATTTTGCATTACATAAACTACAAGGGTTGATATGCCATAAAACCCAACCGAACAACCAACTACAACTCCAGAACTGGATTCTCATTAGACCAATCCAGTTTAAGGTCATACCCATAACACGCCTTTAATAGGGGGGGTACTTATCTCTCTGCTGAGGGTACATGTAAAGTCTTCTAAGCTCCATCGACGAGGTAGGAAAAAAATGAAGAAATTTGAAAAGCAAATGAATGTATAGATTAATTTCAGTAAATATATCAGCAAAATATTTACAGAGGGCTGAAAGGCTGAAGTTCTGAATAGCAACTTCGAATTAAGCGAGTTCGAACTCCAGTCGAGCTACAAGTTTCACTTGCGACCAAATACACTTGGGAAAGATATGAACGATTTTACTCTCCACTTCTACAATGGGTTAGATAATATCGCTACTGTCCTTCTACAGGAATGGCTTCGGCATTAAATAATCCACGAGGGTTGATTTGCCATTAAATAGAGAAATGGAAACAATTAATGAAACCTGATGTCGTTGCTCATCCAAAGAACTTATGATTTTACATTAAAAAAAATCGCAAATTCTTATTCTTAGAAACTGAGTTGAATTAAGATATTTCAGGCAAACACTCATAAACAGGAAATAAAAAAAAAGTCCGTCTACCACTTTTATTTTTTATTCTTTTTTTTTTTTTTTTTTTTTTGCTTTTGTTTTTATACTAAAAAGATTTTCTCAATCCACCATTTTGGGTCGGTCAGCGCCAATAGTCTTCGACCTTACTGCATTCAAAACAATAAGGCTTGAAAAATACAGAGACAGAATCCCCCCGCATATCAAATCCTTTTTTCTCGTCTTTTCTAAGACAACTGAAATAGATCGACGCTTCAGTGTCTCCGAACAGTTTCCTATAAGTCCATCTCTGTTGTGACTTACTGACTGGTACATGCTAATCTCAGCAGCGCAGAAGACAAACCTTTTCGTTTTATAGTGGGGAAAAAAGAAAAGAAAAAAAACAGAAATATCTCTTCGTTGTCACCTTTCGTAAAACCCATAATCCATGATGCAACAAATGTCTTCTGGCATCGTCAAATGGTCAGCTAGAATAAATCTTTCAAGGTAGAAGGCTTCACACGACTTAGATTTAGAAAAAAAAACACATTTTGTTTTATTGGTGTTTGCTTTCTTCATAACTTTTTTTTCTTAAGAAACAAGTGCTTATATAACAAGTTCAACTCGTAGACCATTGTAAGGAATTGTGTTCAACTGGGTAAATCAGTTTAATGGCCTAGTGTCAAATTAAGCTATGCTGAGTATGTATTTAAGCAACAACTCCTCCAAGAGAAGGATGTGACAAAAGATCAATTCTTAAGTGGTCTATCCAATGCTTGAATTCAGTTTTCCTTCACCTAGGTGGCTAAAAAAACAATAGAAGGATCAAAAGGGATGGAAATAAGATATATGGAAACATAGATACTTAGAAAAAGATATATATATATATATATATATATATATAGAGAGAGAGAGAGAGAAAGAGCGAGTGAGAGAGAGAGAAATGACACACTCGTTCCTCTGGTGGTCAAGTCCCCAAACCGAAAAGTAAACAACAATTGATTTTAAGTTATATATATATATATATATATATATATATATATATATATATATATATATTTATATTAACAATTTTTAAACTATGAATTTTAGTTTATTGAAACATTATTAATAGTTACATACAAATGATAACAATGAAATCAGAATAGTTTCTTGAAACCATATAAATGCTCGCAAAAAGTGATTGACTTCAGCATTAAATAACCTAACAAAGGTTGACATGCCATAAAACTAACCAATCTGGTTCTCTAACTATTACATTACGGCTGTTTTCCCGACGGAGGGAAAAGATGGAAGAAAATTGAAAGAAGAAAGACAAAGAATAAAATCGACTTAAACCGAACCTTTTCGGATTTTTTCGGCGTTGTTAACGACGAAAACAAATTTTTGCGAAAGAAAATATGTAAATACAAATCATATTTTAAACAAAATTATTTGAGAAAAATACTGAATTCTAAAATATCTTTTTTATAATAGGTTATGAGACGTCTTTAGAAGAAAAAAAAAACAGAGCAATCTTTAATAAGAATAAAAATATAGATTTTAGAAAGAAAGAAAAATAATGAAAAATAAAACTGAAACACAAAAAGTTTTAATTCCAGTGGTAATGAATAAAATTAGAATTAAGTTATTATTAATGAAAAATCCTGGTCTGATCGAAGAGATCAGGAACTTCCTTTGTTAAGACAGTTTCTGTTTTGCCAGGTCTATGGGTCTTATTATATGATTCAATAATATGTTATAATAACTTTTCTCTATTTTGTAAAAATTTTGATCTTTAAATCGAAAATATTTTTAAAAATCAACTTCTCTCACCCTGGCAATCTACATTACCGAGAATAAATGTCGTCAACAGTCAATTAATATATTTTGAGATGAATGGTAATTAAATTTGGTTACAAGGGGAGAGACGTCGGGTAAAAAGTTTGGAAAACTAGGTTAGACCGACTTCGGCATAAAATAACACAAGGGTTGACTTACTGTAAAACCACCCACCCAACCAGCACTGGCCTGTATTCTCACATTTGTACAGTACTGTGAATTTATGTAAAGTAAAAGTAAAGTTAGTGATGGTAGTCGAGGGTGACAAGAAGGCTCCCTTTTTAATAGCTACTACACCGAGGTGTAGGGGAGGGCGCTACTCCTTTCCCTGGATTGCTCCACTTTGCCCTTGATAATTACTTTATATTGCTGAGTATTAAGCAAAGAGGTACAGAATACCTCTTTTAAAGTGTTTGGTATGACACGACCTGGGATTGAACCCAGGTCTCCCGGACTATTGTCGAACACTCTAACCACTAGAGCAGATGTGAGTGCTACTAATTCACCAATGGAAGATGTTAGATGTGATGTAAGAAAGGATAATACAGAAACTAAACTTGTGAAAAGAGTTTCGTTTCAGTTAACTCACAAATAATTAGTACCCAGTCCCGTGAAAAATATTAGATCCAGAAAGGGCAAAATTCCAAAAAGGCAGATCTAAATAGCAAATACAACATCGACAAGATGTTTTTTTTTACTTGCAGGAAACGTTTCATTAAATGGCTAACATGAGCTAGGTTTTTTTTTATTGCAATTATTTGTTTACTTTTTCCCAGAACGCAATGCCAATGGCTATTAATTTCAGGCAGGTGTCATTTCTTCTCGGCCTTTTAGTTGAGTATATATGACATATCCTTGGCCCTCAGGGAGCCATCCCTCCAGATTTTTACAGGCTTACAGGACAAAGCTCATCGCTTGGTTCCTGAGGTACCCCATTTGGGTAATACCGACGCGGCCAAGAATTTTTCTCGCTCCTTTGCATGAGTTTCTATCTCTGTGAGGTCCTCGCTATAAAATGGCCTTGTACCATATTCTGACGGTGGGATAACAGATAAATACCTGTACCAAATAATTGAGATTACGTATTGCTTCCAATTATGCAGATAGTAAATTTATGTAAAAATCGGCATCATAATTCATATTTGGTTTGGTTTGATTTCTTTGTTTAATGGTATATCAATCTTTGTGGGTTATTTAATGCCAGAGTCATCGTTGTAGAACAACAGCAGTGGTTCTATTTACTCCATATCTGGCGGGGGCGATTACAGAGTATATACATTTCCTAATGGTATTTATCAGAAATTGAATATAATAGGGCAACTGGGGTTCGAACTCGCTTTTTTGGATATCGAAGTCCAATACGTCAGCCATTACGCTGCGGAGATTCCCCTTCATCCTTCAGAATGTTGCCATTTTATTTTCCGCTAATGTATTTTTCAGGTGAAGTCCATAGTTAAGAAATGCTTTCCTCGACCCACCCAGACTTTTGTTCGTTGCTGAAGGCAAGAATTATTTATGTCTAAGAGAGTAACCCAGTCATAAGTTACCGTCTGTCAATTCTAATAAGACGCGATTGAGAAAAATCTTAACTTTTTCGCGTCGACTTTACATCTTAGACACTCTTAGTCATCGCCTGGCAACAATGATAATATCTTATTTCTGGAAGACAAGATAAAAAAGAAAGAAATAATTTATCTGAATTTCTAAGACGAAATGTTGCTGATATTATACATTGATTCATTTGGATCAGTTTCCTCGAAGTTGTTTTCTTTAACATATTTCACAAGCTGCAATCTCCAGCACTCTTTCTGTTTAAGGTTTCTTTGGTTTCTTTGTTTAATGGCATATCAACTCTTTTTAGGTTATTTAATGCCAAAGCCATTCTCCTAGAAGAACAGTAGTGGTACTATTTAACCCATAGCTGGGAGGATAAGTGGGTTCATACCTTTCCCAAGGGTATTTGCCCGAAAGTGAACGTAATAGCGTGACTGGAGTACAAACTCGCGTACTACGATTCCGCAGTCCATCGCTTTAACCATTACACCACAAGGACACCCCCCTCTTTCTGATTAAATTTCTGATAAGAGATATCTTTATTGTTAAACACTGATCGTTTTTCTTGTTTTTGTTTAGTTTTGTTTTTTGCTTTCTTTTATCACATCAATGCAGTCGCTGTGTTTTTTTTTTTTGGTGGGGGTGTAGTTTCCTATTTGAAATTGAGAGGCAAAATAACGCTTCTATTATACATTGATCTCCTCAAATCATCTATCTAGTCTTTATATGATTAAGAATATTTCTATTAGAAAGACTAAAACTCACATATATTGACCATCATCATCATCATCATATCGTGCTGGTAGCACGGATATCCCTGACCCTCTCTCGCCACTCCTCCCTATCGTTCATCGCCCTAGGTAGGTCTTCAGGACAACATCCTGTATCCTCACATAGCTGCTGAATGTACGTTCTAGCTGGTCGTCCTGCTTTTGCGCGGCCATGTGTTGGGATCCATAAGAGTACATCTCTTATGAGTTCATCCCTGCTTCTCCAGCAGTGTCCTGCATGTCTGGTTCGTCTAACTTGAATAGTTTTCGTGATAGGGGGCAGGTGGCCGTACAGTTGGTGTCTTGTGGGGTGTTGCTGCCAGGACTTGTTCAGGATTGCACGCAGCATTCTTGTGTAATTGCCATCTAGCTTCTTCTCCAGCCGTTTTGTTAGCGTCCATGTAGTGCATCCATATAGCAGTATCGATGTGACCGCTGCCTGGAAGAAACTGCGCGTCACTCTATCGGTTAGGTCTGATTTCCATAGCTCTGTGTGTGTGTGTGTGTGTGTGTGTGTGTGTGTGTGTGTGTGTGTGTGTGTGTTCAACTAAAACTGATAAAAAAATGGTTTTGAAGAAATTAACTTTTAATAAGATAAATTGTTACGTTATAATTATTGATAGGTGATACTATTTGTTTACTTTGATTGATTGGTGTTTATGGCACGTCAAACCGTCTAGGGTTATTTTCCCTAGAGGTTAAGAAATCACGTCCAGGGTAGATTTATATTCCCATTATTGCCTTTTAAGAGATTTTCTCATTGATATACTTAGCGAGAGACAGAAAATTGATAAACAAGGAAATCTAGGAAGTAGACGAATTTAATGTAAGTTTCGCACTAAATTCTTTTACTTCCTGCATTACCTTGTTTATCAATTTTCTCTAAATTGCCGGATTTACTTCCATTATTTACTTACATATATATTACTTTCTACTGTAAATACTTTGCATAAAATTGTAGAGTTTCAAGTATTCCTATCTAATATTAATAATATTATAATTTTAAGTAATTACTTCTTTTTGATAACAGTCATTCGTATGCATACTGTCATAAGCTTCAAGTAACTAATAAGTTGGTGACCATCGTCGAGGGCGACAAGAAGCTCTCTTTTCAATACTTACTACACCGAGTTGTAGGGGAGGGCGCTACTCCTTTCCATCGAAGTAACTAATAACAGCCCTTAATAATCAATTGTAGATTCAAGTAACTATCATTGATACAAAAGATTAGCCGATATATATAAAGTATTCCTACATAATACAAATAATTAGCACACAATAGTATAGTTTCTGTAGTCGAAGGCGACCACAAGGCTCTCTATTCAATAGCTACTACACCGACATGTAGGGGAGGGCACTACTCCTATCCCTGGATTGCTCCACTTTACCCTTCATACATACCTTATATTGCTGAGTGTTAAGCAAGGCGGTATCAAGGACCATTTTTTGAGTCTTTGGTATGACTCGATCTGGGATTGAACCAAGGTCTCCCGGACCATTAGCGAGTACTCTACCCACTAAGCCAAATAACATTGGCATAATAGTTAGCGTGTTCTCCAATGGCCCGGGAGACCTGGGTTCAATCCCAGGTTGAGTCATACCAAAGACTAAAAAAATCGTACTTGATAACACCTTGCTTAACACTCAGCATTATAAGGTAAGGATCAAGTGTAAAGTGGATCAATCCTGAGAAAGGAGTAGCACCCTTCCCTACACCTCGGTGTAGTAGCTATTGGAAAGGGAGCCTTCCGATCACCCTCAACTATGGTGGCCAACATTACTTACTTACTTAGTTTGGTTTCAAGTATTCCAATCCAATGCTATTATTAACAACGTGTTTTCAAGTTATATCTATTTAATAATTTATTTATTTGCTCCCATTTACGAGGACCATTAAATAAGTTTCCAGACTTTTTTCGTGAGGACACTTTTATTGATAGTACACACATGAAACTCTAGCCCCCTTCGAAGTAATCTCCTCCGGCTGCAATGCACTTGTTGTACCGTTCCAACAACTTCTGGAACGCCCTATGGAAGTCCTCTTGTGTGAGCCTATCAATGACCTTCGTCACAGCCTCTTTCATCTCCTCAATTGTCTCATAACGACACCCACTGAGCTTAGGGAATAACCAAAAGTCAGAGGGAGCAAGGTCTCAACTATAGGGAGAGTGACGAACTGTCTTGATGCCTATCTTGGTCAAATATTTTGTGACAAGGATGAAGTTGTGGACTAGTGTATTGTCCGGCTGGAAATACCACAGATCCTCCCACACCTCTCATCATCCCTCACAGACTCCCTGCTTTCCTTGAATCTCTTATGCCACTCAAAAACTGATGCTCGATTCATGCAAGATGGTCGAAAAGCAGTCTGAAGCATTCCATACGTTTCTGTGGCATTTTTTCCAAGTTTAAAACAGAATTTTATTGCATATTGTTCTTCTAAAGTGTCCTCACGTCCAGATTGCATTTTTGAAATTAACCAGCTGTGACAATCAGGCTTTAGTACGGTGTATTCGATTTGCTGCTGTAGCTGTTCATTTGAACCTAAAATCACAAAAATAGTCCGTCATCTCATACGATGTATAGCAATAACATACGGAATTTTCAAGAGTATACGACAATTTTACATGCCTGTACAAAAAAATCTGGAAACTTATTGAAGGCACCACGTAATTCTGTTCAATAATTGTCATTTCTTGTATGCAGTTAGATGGTTTTATATATTCTAATATATTATAATAATCATTTGTGTGTACATTTGAGCAATATGTGGTAATTGCGCTCCAGATAGCATGGGGTCGACGAAAGCTTCGGGCCTTCTGGACAACAGATTTTCTTTTATCCGATTGTGTCCAGACGAAAGCAATAATAAATCCCAATTAGCATTCTGTGTACTTTATAGCATGAATACAAGAATTCTAAATATTTCCAACATGAATAGGTTTTTATTGGGTAGATGGTCGGGTTTTTACCAAAGATATTGAGATCTTTTCCCGTTGATGTTAATTTTTTTGCCAATGAAGAACTCGGGTTTCATTTGTCTCTCTGATCAATACAATATAAGACGGTAACCTTTTTTTTTCTAATTTCTGATTAATGAGTTTTAATTCTTTTAATTCGGTGAAAAGTTTGCTGAAAAAGAGAAGTTAATTTTTTTTTTTCTTCTAAGAAAAGATATTAGAGAGGGCGTAAATATTATCAAATATTTACGCCACAAGAAAGAAACATTTATGGATTTCAAATCTGAATCTAGTTGATATATATATAAATTTATGCATTTCTAATCTACAGCTAGTTGATATATATATTGCGGGAGTAAAAGATTTTTGTGTATGTCACGATGTAGGAGAGAAAGCATATTTATTCGCTAGAATATAATTGGCGGCAGTTCAAATATTTTTTCATCAGAGTGTAATGGTCATACGAATAAATCTTTGTAAACAATATTTTCATTTAATTTAGAATAATTAGGTAATGCTGAAATTAAATGCATGCTTGAAGGAATAGAATGTTAGATTTTTCTCTCAGATGAAATATAGCCGAAAGTTTGGTTTTTATTTAATGGCATATCAACATTTGTTGGTTATTTAATGCCAAAGCCATTCTCCTAGAAAAACAGTAGTGGTACTATTTAACCCATAGCTGGGAGGATAAGGGGGCTCATACCTTTCCCAAGGATATCTGCCCGAAAGTGAACGTAATGGCACGACTGGAGTACGAACTCGCTTACTACGATTCCGCAGTCCATCGCTTTAACCATTACACCACGAGGACACCCCCACCGAAAGTTTGAGAAGGCTACAAAATAAATTTATAAACCTACAAACGATGTACTTATTTTATTTTGTAAGATTAGGGTAGGTTGAAAATTAGATAAGATAGTTGATGATTTATCTAGGATTCTAATTGGTTAAAAAATGTATTTTAAACAATCTAAGGGGGGAAAAGATTTTGGTGACAAGTCAAATATTGTCGTCTGCGAATCTCAAAGAAATCTTTAAACGCCGATCGGTCCATAAATTCAAAAATATAGATACAAAAATCACAGCCTCTCTAGCTTACTTTTGGATAAACATTAATAGTTTATTTTAATATTGTAATTAGTTGACTTTCCATGTGTCATACGGAGATACCCTTTGAGGGGGGGGCTTACATGACTGCAGGAAATGCAGACAGCGTATTTTAACTTCCTGTCGACAGCACAGTGTATGCTTTGGGGTGCAGCTTTGTTCTCGCCAGCGTCTGTCTCCCGACGTGAGACACCATAAAACAATGAAGGTGTGTGTTGTGATCTCCATCTTCTTTTGCATATTTCACAGCCGATTTCATCCACTGCCAGTCGGTTCGCTATCCGAATTTTCTGTTCGCCAGATTCCATTTCCTTTGATTGAATGTTCGACATGATCTTGTTGCTTGTTTTGTTAAGTTTTTTACTTTCCGTTGGCACTTTATGTTTTAAGTGATTTGTTGCAGAAATTGTTTTATCAACTTCCAGACTTTCTCATCGGCGCATATACATATTACTACATCTAAGTTTGAACTTATCTGCAAATACCTGAACGTGCATGTATCTAGCCTTATTTCACATATATAAATGTGTGAGTGTGTATGTGTGTGTTCATGACTATATATATATATATATATATATATATATATATATATATATATATATATATATATATATATATTTAAAACTCTTTCCTGTATATTCCTATCGTAAAATCCTATCCATTACATTCTCGCTTCTTTACCTCCTGGTAAACCTCGATCAGTTCTTTCCAAAAGGTTAGTCTTGGAATTTTTCTCAGACAACCTGATGTTTTGGAAGTGTTGTTGGCATCTATTTACAAAGGCCTGGTATTTTATTGCTAAAAGACCAATATTACAATCACCTCAAATTCTTTATAAGTCGAACAACAGTGAATAAAATATCTAAGACTAACTCACAGATGTAACAGCAAATAGCAATCTTTTACATTTTATTCTGGATTATATTCTCTCATTTATGCTTTCTTATTCTTCTGTTTTGCTATTCAGCCATATACACGCGTTTTATTAGTCATATTCTGATTTTTCATCAAAAATATTATGGCCGAAAATCCTCCATCCAATTAAGTTGGATACAGTTAGAAGAAAGAAAGATTTTGCAATTTGTCTTAAACATACATCGAATGCTCTTATTTCAGCAGCTGAATCTTAGGACTATACAGTGTCTAAATCTAGTTTTATTGCCAAATCGACTTTAACTGTTAACGTCATATTGTTTCTTATTAATAAAAAGTGATCATCATCATCATTATCAAGTCTTGCTAAAAGCGCAATTCCCAGTCTCTCTCTGTCTCTGTCTGTCTGTCTGTCTGTCTCTCTCTCTCTCTCTCTCACCATCCATCCCTATCATCTATCGTTCTTGGAGGGTCTTCTAGACTGCAACCTGTGTCCGCACAAAGCTGATGTCACACCCAACTAGATGGCCAACCAAGCACGTCTATGTGTAAGAGTCCATAACGGAACCTTACTCATGAGTTTGTCCGAGTTTCTTCAGTGGGAAGTCCTCGTGGTGTAATGGTTAAAGCGCTGGGCAGCTTAATCGTAGTAGGCGAGTTCGAACTCCAGTTGCCCTATTACGTTCACAAATACCCTTCGGAAAGGTATGAACCGTCCTTATCCTCCCAACTATGGGTTAAATAGTACAACGGATGTCAAAAAGGGTGGATTTGGCTTTAAATAACCTTAGAAGGTTGAGATGCCAACCAGCCATCAGCAGGTCTTAAATGCACTGTTTTAGACAGCACCCAGCATTCTTCCGTTGATTCCATCAATTTTTTTTCTCAGCGTCCATAATTTAGTTTTTTTTTAATTCTGAAACTGAAAACTATGATCGATAATAACAGTAAGATGGAAAAAAAATAGTGACAAATTTTGATCAAAGAACATACTAACAACGCTCAGATTAGGTGTGGTCATCATCATCATCTTGTCGTGTCACCAGCACGGATATCCCTGATCCTTTCTCGCCACTCCACCCTATCGTTCATCGCTTTTGGCAGGTCCTCAGGGCTACATCCCGTATCCTCACAGAGCTGCTGTATGTATGTTCGAGCTGGTCACCCTGCTTTTGCTCGGCCATGTGAGGGGGTCTATAGGAGAACATCACTTATGAGCTCGTCCCTGATTCTCCAGCAGTATCCTGCCTGTCTGGTTCGTCTAACTTTGATAGTTTTCGTGATGGGTGGTCGGTGGTAGTATAGCTGCTACTTTTGGGGGTGTTGCCTCCAGGACTTTTTCAGTATTGCTCGCTGCGTATTTGCCGTCAAGCTTTTTTTTCCATCCATTTAGTTAACGTCCATGTAGTGCATCCATATAGCAGAATCGACACGACCGCTACCTGGAAGAAACTGCGTTTCATTTTATCGGTCAGGTCAGACTTCCATATGACCGATAGCCTATCGATAGCTGCCCATGCCTTTGTTAGTCGCGTGTCGATGTCAGTCCTAGTTGATGAGACACTGTTTCCTAGGTAGGTGAACTTGTCAACTAGTTTCAGAGAGCTACCGTTATGCTTGGAAATGTCGCCTCTTTGATTAAATAATATGTATTCCGTTTTGTGTGCATCGACATGGAGGCCAAAGCCTACGACGGCTCGTCTCCGGACTATGCAGTAGTGTTTCGGCTTGGGCGGGTGAATTAGCCAGAAGCGCTAGGTGTGGTTCAAGACTAGAAATATGATATGCTCAATAAGAACTGAACTCACTAAGCTAATGTAGCTTCCTAACTATTACATTACGTCAGGTGCTAAATAAACGAGGGTCTTTCAGAAAGTTCTAAGTCTCACCTGGAAAGAAGAGCCATGACTAAAGATTTTTGTTGCAAGAACACACTAGAACTTCTCACAAAACTAGGAAAACTAATTCAGATTTTTGTCCAATTTCTGTGCAGGTGAGGCCCATCCAAAGTCTGGGGTATGATACAAATTTAAACTTTTTGACTGACTTTCGCAAACATAACTGAGATTTGGCACAAGGCTGCAAGTGTGGAGCATCCTGTAAAGAGCGAATTCACTCTTCAGTTGCAACGGATCAACGGGCTTACTAAGCGGTATACCACTATGTGATGCCCAAAAACAAACAAAGTATAGCTTAGATATGAGACAAGTGTTGTATACCCAGAATGAGGAGGAAATAACACTTGTTTATGAAAATATAAACTCTCTTAATATTTACGATATGGCCGTATGAAAGAGAGAAAGAGAGAGAAAGAGAGAAAGAGAGTCAGTCAAGGACTACTATGATTGACAGCACGTTAAAGAGAAACTTGCTTCTTAGTGCTTTTTTACGGGAGGCTGATATATATATTTACCAACCCCTTCGCTCGGGTAGGATATGACACAAGATCAATTTTTAAGTGTAGTTTAAAAGGTTTGAATTCAAGGTTTTCCTTTTCCTTGACTAGTTGCCTCACCAAGGCTGATGAACTTAATCTGCCCTACTATTTACCCATAGCTGGAGGGAGAATAATTGGATTCATACCTTTCCCAAGGGTATTAGTGCTATGTGAAATGCAATCAGTCTCGTAAAGGATTTGAACTCGTGTCGCCGTGTCTATTTCCAACGACGATAACCATTACACCACGAGCACCTCCTGATATAAGACTGCCTTACAACCCTGGGGCTACCTGGCCCCCTCAGCGCTAACAGCCACACAGCGTAACTTGTCTAATCTGCAGACTGCTCTCCCGAACTGATGGTATTTGCTGCATGCCTCATTAAACGGCAGAGTACGGACAAGGATTTTTTAAGGTTGGTCCAGGCGCTGGGGGCGTAGTCCAGGCATGCTAGGTATTCCCAAAAATGACTCGGGCTTTGTAAGCATTGCCCTAAAAAAGGGGCGCCTCTGGCACCTGGCAGTAATCGTAGCTTCTCAAAGGAGGGTCAGAGCTTGGGGAGACGGCCCCTAAGGCTCAAGGAGTGTCAGTTGCGTGATGCGAATACTAACTTACGTCTTATATATTTTTCAGCCGCCTACACATGTTTTTTCCGGCGCCCCACCTACGCAATTTTTCGACGCAAATCACGTAGTATTTCTGCGCTCTCTTGTTTACTTTGAGACACAGCAGCAGATCTTGTTTCTGAAATCCATACTAGCTGGCTCGACTAAGATCAACAAGTGACACAACGCTGTAAATAGGGAGTATTCAGCATGGGTTTGAGAAACTAAATTTCCAACCATTTCGATATAATAAGAATTTCTTTTATTTTAGTTTATGGAAAATCAGATCAACTCTAAGTGCATTTTCTTTTCCATTCTTTTTACACATTGAACATTGGCCTAGTGGTTAGAGTGTTCGCCAATGGCCCGGGAGACCTGCGTTCAATCCCAGGTCGAGTCATACCAAAGACTTTAAAAATGGTACTTGATGTCTCCTTGCTTAACACTCAGCATTATAAGGTAAGGATCAAGGGTAAAGTGGAGTCATCTAGGGAAAGAAGTAGCGCCCTCCCCTACACCTTTGTGTAGTAGCTATCGAAAAGGGAGCCTTCAGGTCACCCTCGACTATGGTCGCCAGCTTTACTTTTTTATTACACATTACTTACTTTTAAAGATCGCGATGTAGCCAAGTTAAAATGATGTAATAAAAAGCGTATTGAAAATAAGAATACGTAGTATGACAATTTGTTTATTCTAATTTCTTATTTCTCCTTTTCAGATACGCATGTCCCATTTCGAATCGACCCCTACAACGGCACTGTCTACATTAAAAAACACCTCGAGGTGGGGTCACGGACATACGTGATTAGGGTAAGTAAAACTTTTTTTCCAGTATTTTGTTCGTTGAAAACATAATACCCACCATAAATGACGGGTTTATTTAATTGTGGACTAAGAATTGCATTTCATCGTGCTCTAGTAGAAAGAAAGAAAGAAAGAAAGAAAGAAAGAAAGAAAGAAAGAAAAAAAAGTGTGTCTAAGGGACCACAGCATTCAAGTTCTTCACAGATCATTAAAAGCCTAGATGAAGCGGGGAATTGCCTGGGGACACTTCAATCAATATTAATCAAAGTATGCCGACAGCACATATTCCTCTCTCTCTCTCTCTCTCTCTCTCTCTCTCTCTCTCTCTCTCTCTCTCTCTCTCTCTCTCTCTCCCCATACTGTCTCATAAGTCATTGCACTGAGTCCTTTAGACGGCACCCTGTGTGGAATGTACGCTTTTGCCGGTTGTCCAACGCTCTGCAGAGGGGTAAAACTCCCCCAACGAGTGTCCTCGATATGACACTAAACAATCTGATGGTGAGGCTCCACTAATGCTGGAGCTTGGGGGAATACAGAGTACCCCTTTGCCATCGCTCCCAGGTCCACTCTGGCCTAGAGTGGTAGCACCTGATAGGGTCCAATCTATGAACTAAACTGTAATTATGCTAAACTGAATTGCGTAAAATAAGACTGTTTTGACTTTTAAACTGCATACTTATGCTAAACTGAATTGGTCGAAATAGAACTGTTTATGTGTATAAAAATAGATTTCAACCGAACCAAACCAATAAATTAAAATATGACACCACCTTCATTAAAAAGCATGAAATCTGTTTTATGCGAGTTAATGTAGAGACCAACAAATTTTGTTGTCTGCTTCAGGCTATGCACCAAATATTTGACTTGAGCAGATGTATTTGCAAGAAGCGCTTAATCATCTGCGTAGTTTCTGTAGATTAGCATCCGCTTTTTACCTTTTTTTTATCGTGAAAACATTGTCTTTCATTAGATTTATTGACGTTAGCAGATTAATAAAGGAATAAGTACCCGTGTAACTCTTTGCAAGACTCCATCGAAAATGTCAAGGTGGTTGGTTGGGTGGTTGGGTGGTTGTGTTTTACAGCATATCAACCCTTGCAGATTAATTCATGCTAAATCCTATTTATATATTGTTATATTCCCTATCTATAAACATTAATGGGCATATCCCATTCCTTATAAATTCGTTGGACACTATTGTGAGGAGGGTAATGTGCTGACGAAATCGGCGGTTAATCAATCGGTCGAGGCTGCCTGAAGTGGGTGCCAGGAAAGCCCAGCATTCACATCACGCGACCGACTCTCCTCGAGCCTCAGAAGGCCGTCTCCACAGGCTCTAACCCTTCTTGGGGGGGGGGCTAGGTTTATCGACTAGCGCTTGAGGCGACTCTTTTTCATGGAAATGCCGACCGGGCCCAAGACATTTTTGGAGCTGCCGGACGTGTCTGGGCGAAAACAAGGACCTTGTGCCGTATTCAACCGTTCGGTGGTGCGCGTGACAAATAGCTAATGTCCTGATTAAGTCGATCGAGGCTGCCTGATATGGGTACCGACAAACCCCAGTATTCACGTCACGTGAAGTGATTGCAATGAAGGTGTATTTCACATTGTTCAAAACTCCAGAACTGTAGCCTCACTATCAGATTCAATGAACGGTCATATATCAAGACAGTCACTGAGGATGAGGTGCCCGTGGTGTAATGGTTATCGTTGAAGGAAATGGACACGGCGACACGAGTTCAAATCCTCGACGAGACTGATTGCATTTCACATAGCACTAATCCCCTTGGGAAAGGTATGAATCCAATTATTCTCCCTTTAGCTATGGGTAAATAGTAGGGCAGACTAATTTCTTCAGCCTTGATGAGGCAACTAGTCAAGGAGAAGGAAAACTCTGAATTCAAACCTGTTAAACTCCGCTTAAAAAAATTAACCTAGTGTCATATCCTGCCCGAGCGGAGGGGTTGGGTAAATAGGATGAGGGTCTATTCCTCTGTAGAGGTGAAGTCGGTTTATTCGGGTGAGCGAACCATGGCCTTCGTGTCTTTTCGGTAGTAACATCAAAGTAGACCTCATGAACATTTGGGTCCTTAAAATGTCTCCTGAACTGTGTTGGAACCTGTCTGGCTATAATGTGAATAAAGAACAATGGCGGAGTGCCAAATAAATTCAATGAAATTCCAATCCAAATTATTTTTTCAATATTTATTATCAAAATGAATTATCACTTTACTTTTTGTCATTCACTTTGGCTTTGAGTTTTTCAAAAAGCTTCTCTTTTCTGCCACTGTGTTGGGTTGGGTTGGGTTGGGTTTTCTAGCATATCAACCATTGTTGCTTATTTAATGCTAAGTCCTGATTTTACATATATATTAAATATATGATTTGTAAACACATTTTGTAGATACACACCGTTAAATTATCAAACTGTTCTATTTCTAACAATTCAATTTAGCATAAGTCAACAAAGTTTGATAGTTCCAAGAATTGCTATGAATCACTTACAATTTAATTAAACATCAGTCATTAAAATGATCAAACAGTTCTATTTCAAACAATTCACTTTAGCATAAGTCCTTTGCTTGCACTCAGTTTAAATATCAAAGAGTTCTATTTGACCCAATGATAAGACCCTATTAGGTGCTACCAGTCCGGGCCAAAGTGGACTTGGGTTCGATGGCAATGAAGGCGTACTCTGCATTCCCCAAAGCTCCAGCATTATTGAAGCCTCCCCATCAGATTGTTTGTGTCATAATAGGGCACTCGTTAGTGGGGGTTACCTCTCTGTAGAGGTGCAGTCGTTATATTCTACAGCCTATCCGACTGGGCTTTTTTTTGTCATTACGGAAACACAGACAAGTTTTACTAATATTAAGACCAGTGAGTCCTCTGTGGTTTATGTGCTGGACTGTGACATCGAAGTAAACAAGTTTGAATTCTACTCGAACTATTACATTCACTTTCGAACTTATATCCTTGGGAAAAGAATATTTCCTTATCCGCCCGCAATAGCTATTGATTAAATAAAGTAAAGGTAAAGTTAGCGACCGTCGTAGAGAGGCGATCCGAAGGCTCCCTTTTCAATAGCTACTACATCGAGGTGTAGTGGAGGGTGCTACTATAACATAATAGCCGAGGGATTTCGGTTTATGCCTTTGTGTTTAGTTAGGCTGAGAACCTTTCGGCCCAGCACAGGGGTTACTTAGGTGCCACATTAACACAGGTGTTCACTCGCGTGCGCAGAGCGGACGTGTCACTCAGAGATGTCACAATAGCTCAGATGGGAAACGGAGGCTAACGAGTGCGAATGACGTCACGCACCGGAAGTGCGCGGAGGATTTTGGGAGATTTTGAAAAAGTACGTGAGTTGAGATGAGACCTGCCTCTGGGGAAGACGGTTGGCTTTCGCTTGCTCGCGGAGACCTTTGTGGTGGGTGCCACACGTGTTGGGGGGGCAGATGAAAAAGCCAGAATAGAAAGATTGTGCCTCTCTCTTCTTATGTCGAAGAACCTTTAAACTCAAAGGTAATAAAAAGTTTCGTACCTGAACAGAGAAGTCGTCAAGTGTTTTTCGTGTTTCGGGATTCCTATGTTCTATGTATATATGTTATGAACATTCTATGTACGTTTCACATATCCGTATCATGGGTATGGTACACTTTTACATAAGTTCATGCACTAATCTCTTGCCTTGACCGAAAACTGCAACAACCTCACCCACATTCTAAGTCTTTTTTTTTTCTTGTATCTCTATGCTTTGTTTTTTTATGTTTTTCTTCCTGTCATTCTTTGGTTCCTTAAAACTCTCCTAACAAAAGTATCAAAATCATAGATTTAATGTTCTTAGAATCATATCCTCTAAGTAACTTTATATAGATCGTTTCTCATTCTAGTCTTGAAAAATAATGGCTTACCAGATGGGATGAAAACATATGTATTTACCCAGCCCTCCACTAAGAGCAATATGTCACAACGTCAATTTTGTACCAGAGTAAAGCTAGTTTATATTCACTTTTCCTTCTCCTAAACTGGTAGCTTAAAAACTTTCAAAGAATACAGTCTATCCTATTGTGAAATAGTTATGGACATTCGATGTACGTTTCACACATAGCCATATCATGGCTATGGTACACTACTCTTTTCCCTGGATGCTCCACTTTACCCTTGATCCAAACTTTATAATGCTGAGTGTTAAGCAAGGAGGGATCAAGTTCCAATTATTGAGTCTTTGGTATGACTCGACCGGGGATTGAATCCTGGTTTCCCGGGGCACTGGCGAACACCCTCAACAATGCGTCGGTTAAATAGTACTACTATAGTATTTTTTTCGAAGTATGACTTTAGCATTAAATAATCCACAAAGGTTGATATGCCGTGAAACAGAAAAATATCCTGGACAAGGCTATTTTCATTTGCTTTTGCACTAATGCCCTTGTGATTGACATGAATCCATCGCTTTCTTTCTCAGCTATGAGTCAATCGTTCGGTAGAGTGAGTTTCGAATTAGTTTGGTAACTGAATTTGAACTAGCCTAAAAAATTGACCTTGCGTCGCAACCTGTCCGTGTCGGTCGAGTAGGGTAAATTTATCCATATCCAATTCTTTTGTTTATAGAGTGTCAGCGCTGACTAGTTTGGTGATAAAGTAAAGTAAAGTCGGCGACCGTAGTCGAGGGCGACCCGAAGGTTTCTCTTTCAATAGCTACTACACCGAGGTGTAGGGAAGGGCCCTACTCAATTTCTCCACTGGATTTCTCCACTTTACCCTTCATCCTTACTTTATAGTGCTGAGTGCTAAGCAAGGCGGCATCGAGTACCTTTCTTTGAATCTTTGGTATGACTCCACCTGGGATTGAATCCCGGTGTCCCGAACCATTGGCGAACACTCTAATGGCCCGGTTTGCGAATAAGTAGTACGAAATTATATCCGTTTTGATTCTCTAATTTTCCTCTAGAAATGATAAATCTTGGAATGGTGTACTTATTTATGTAAACGTGTTCGTATGTATATTTGTATAAAATAGGTTCATCTTTATATAACGCCGTTCTTTTCAATTTTTTTTTTTTTTAGATCCATTAAAATTTTCTGCAGAAATAATATGCATTGCCTTCTCCTTAGTTTAAACAGGGTTACACGATTCGTTTGCTTTTAGTCACATTTTCAGGTCACTTAAGAGAAAACAAGCTTAAATAATCAAGTTAGTGAACACGCAATAATTCAGATATCCAAGCGTAAAACATATTTTCGTTCGTTTTGATTTTTTAAAATTTTTAATTCAAAAAACTTTGTTTTTTTAAATTCTCTAGAATGTTATTTCCAAACCTCGTCTTATGCTAACATTGTGGAATTCCTTCTTTTTTTTTCTTCTGTTTTTTCTTTTTGTTTTACCTGTCGTTATTCTTTTTAATCTTCTTTTATGTATATATATTTTTTTATTTACTTATTTATTTCACGTTAGAATCAATTTGTTTAAAAAATCAAGCACACACACACACAGACACACACACACGCATGCGCACACAAACGTTGTGTTTATTTCATTTCTGCCAGATTAAAAATAGTTGTATTTTTAAACTCGTTTTTATGTGAGTCTCCAACATGAAATAACAATTTCTCAAACGCTTAAAAATTAAATTCATATTCAAATGGCAAGAGATTAGTGACGCAGTCGCCTCGATGAAATGCATATGAAATTTAGATGAAGTGAATGAATTATCTTAATCTAGATAATTATCACTAAATGTTGTATTGTCTTTACTGGATATTGACAAACATTCCAGATTTATAAATATTGAACACTGAATCATAATATCCTAAAAACGTTCCGATCTAGTTCAACAGAATTTACAACAGATACAGGGAACAAAAAAGCGCCGTCAGATAACGCAAGTTTTAAGCTATAAAACACTATTTTATATACATACCCATCATCATTGACTCTACATGTGTCAAATGCTCCAATAGTGATGCCTCCTATTAATTTCCACTGAAACTATAACAGATACAGCACCGCTGGATAGAGCAAGTTTTCAGCTAAAAACCACTATATTTCTATATAGTTAGCGACCATAGTCGAGGTTGACCCGAAGGCTCCCTTTTCGATAGCTACTACACCAAGGTGTAGGGGAGGGCGCTACTCCATTCCCAGGATTGCTCCACTTTACCCTTGAACCGTACCTTATAATGCTGAGTGTTAAGCAAGGTGGTATCAAGTTCCATTTTTAAAGTCTTTGGTATGACTCGACCTGGGATTGAACCCAGGTCTCCCGGGCCATTGGCGAACACTCTAACCGCTGGGCCAATGTCCCGATCTCTGCCTTTTTGGGTAATTTTCTTGCTGCACATAATGTCTAAAAAAATTTTTAATTAAAGGGTTTTTTGGCGAGAAGCAGGTAATCGCAACTCAAAATTAGTGGGGCTGGTTGGCTGGTTGGTTGGTTGTTTTTTTTACATTCAATTTATTTTCGAATTGTTTTATTTTATCTTTTTTTTTTTTTTCCTGCGAACGCAACCGGGAGACAAAAACGAATGTAATTTTTAATCAGCAGTCCTAAATTATCACCCACTTCCCGCCCAAAAATCCCTCTGAAACTTATGTTACCTGTTAAAATCTGAAATTTTCCTGATATGATACAGCGCCTCTGATATTTCCCAAATTTGGCCTCATGTTTGGCGAATTTTTTTGAGTCAATACCTTTGGCATTACATTACAGGTCTGTTTTTATTTGATTTGATGTCTTTCTTATCTAATCTGAATAACATGCCAACTTGGAAATTAATTATCCCCCGGATATATTTCTAAAGCCATCGGCAAACAAACCAACGTAGGATCAGGTCACGGAGACATATTCATTTAAAAACGGAACTTATAAAAAAAAACATTGCACAAATATTATTTCCCGTTGCTATGGGATAAAGACATAAATATTACAATGGAAGAAGGAAGTAATAAAATATTGGAATAGTTTGTTAAAGTCTTATTTCATTATACGAAGCCAAATGTGACATAAAATATGATTTTTAAAAAGCGTGAAATTAGGAATCTTTCACATAAAACAATTAAACTTTCCTGGCCGCGAATTAGTTGTCATATAGTATTTGTGCGACAATGTCTTGCAACTGAGCGACCGTAAATTTGAAAAAAGATTTACTGAAGAAGGTCATCTGGTGACACGTGACACGTTGTAAATAAAGACGTTTATACTTCAAAAATCTCGATAGGAATGCTGAGGTTGCGTTGTGTTACCACGTTAGACCAGTGCCGGGACAATTACGAGTTACTGTGGATATACTTAGCCTTCCAGGTTTGGTCCTAGGGTGATTTATTGGTTTGGTTTGGTTGCATATCAACAATTGTAGGTTATTTAATGCCAAATCTATTTTTATACATATAAACAGTTATATTTCGAACGATTCATTTTAGCATAAGTACACAGTTTAAATGTCAAAATTTTCTATTTTAAACAATATAGTTTTGTAAAAGTATAATTGTTTTTACACACACTTAAATGTTAAAATAGTTAATTTAAATCAATTCAGTTTAGCGTAATGACACAGTTTAGTTCTCTTTGACAGATAGACAGGACCCTATCAGGTGCAAACAATCCGAGCCAGAGTAGACATGGGAGCGATGGCAAAAAGGAGTACTCCGTATTCCCCAAAGCTCCAGCATTACTGAAGCCTCACCATCAGATTGCTTAATGTCATGTCCAGGACACTCGTTGGGGAAGTTTTATTCCTCTGCAGAGATCCAATCGGTGTAAACTGCGGCCTATGCAAACTGGGCTAGGTCCTGAAGTGAGGCAAAGATTGAGAAAAAGAAGAATCGCTGATTAAAACTGACGGCCTAAAACTTAAAGGAGTGAAAGCGGCCCTGTCTTGGTCGGAAACTAAGAGGATAGCCAAAGACAGACCGAACAAGATTATATATATATATATATATATATATATATCAGAATTAGTATATATACTGTGACTGCTACACATCCAATACTTCACTTTGAGCAAAAACAGGTTACGAAAAATAAGCTTCTTAACAAGAATATGTCGATAATTATGCGATTGGCGCCTACTATAACGAAATTTACCCAATTTAATATCTACAAAGTTTCGCTTCGTCTGACACAAAAGATGATTACAGCACCTGCTATTTGTAAGTGGTTAACCAGTCTCTCCTCACAACCCATTCCACCACGGTTAGGATATGACACAAGGTTAATTTCTAAGCGGAGTCAAGTGGTTTCAAATCTATGCTTCTTTCTCCTGGACTAGTTGCCTAACCAGGGCTAAAGAATCCTGTCTGTCCTACTATTTAATCACAGCTGAAGGGAAAACTGATGGAATCACTCCTTTCTCAAAGGCATTAGCATGAATGGAAACGCATACTCATCTAGAGTTTGAACTTCAGACACCAATTCCATTTCCAACGATTATGATTATTATGCTGAGCACGCTGTAAAGAATGGTGATAGATAATATCTAATGATATCAGTTTTCAACAAGAAAAAGACTTTAGCGGCTGATTGATGAAATAGTAAAAGTTTTTGATTTAATAAGTCAAAATTAATAATTTAGCTGAAGTGATTTTTGAACTTTTGTAAGACTAACAAATGAAAAATGAGTTTCTATTAGGCTTTTTGTATCATAGCCAGATACGGCTATGTGTGAAATGTACATCGAATGTCCATAAAGATAAAACATAGGAATCTAGAAATTCGAAAAACACGTAACGACTTCTCAGTTCAGGTTCGAAACCTTTTATTACCTTTGAGTTTAAAGGTTCTTCGACATAAGTAGAGAGACGCACAATCTTTCTATTCTGGCTTTTTCATCTGCCCCCCCCCCCATCACGTGCGCACCCGCCACAAAGGCCACTGGCCTGGCTTCGGCGACCAAGCGAAAGCCAACCGTCTTCTCCCGAGGCAGGAGTCAACTCTAACTTTCTTCAAATTCCCCAAATCCTCCGCGCGCTTCCGGTGCGTGACGTCATTCGCACTCTGTAACCCCGTTTCTCATCTCGAGCTATTGTGACATCTATGAGTGACACGTCCGTTCTGTGCACGCGCGAGTGAACACCAGTGTTAATGTTGCACCTAAGTAACCCATGTGCTGAGCCGAAAGGTTCTCAGCCTAACTAAACCCAAAGGCATAAACCGAAATACCTCGGCCATTATATTACATTTTAATGACATCTTGATAACTCTAGTGGTAAAAAAAAGTTTTTTAAATGTTAAAGATAACTTTAGAATGTAGAACGTTTTTGTACGGAAGAATTTTTGGGAAGTTATCTTCATTAAGATTTTTTTTTTTTTTTGTCCTCAGAATTTTTGGGGAACTTTTGCAATGTAAAAACTTGTCTCTTCCATATTCTGTGCTTTCTATCTACCGCACGCCTATACGATTTATTGGGATGATGTGATATTTATTTCTGCATTACTATATATATATATATATATATATAACTCGGGAAAGATATACATCCAACTATTTTTCCTCCAGCTATGAGTAACAAGTAGGCCTTTACCCTTGATATGAAAACCAGTCGAAGATAACTCTGAATTCAAACCAATTAAACTCTGTTAAGAATTGACCTTATCTCACAACCTGTTCGTATATATATACTTACACACACATATATATATATATATATATATATATATATATATATATACTTATACATATATGATAAAAATATGTGGAAAAGCGGATAAATACTATTTCGTTCTTATTTGGAAACAGATCTTTAAACAGAATATGTTCTTTAAACATATATAAGTATATATATATACTTATACATATATGATAAAAATATGTGGAAAAGCGGATAAATACTATTTCGTTCTTATTTGGAAACAGATCTTTATCATATTCTGATGAAGTTTGTTAGCAATAAAGAACAAAATATTACCGAATGCGTTGTCAGAGTTGGTTTATTCACTTTTCCACTTATTTTTATCATCTTGTCAGATTTACTAAAATCTACCATTTCTCCATATATATATATATATATATATATAATGTTAAAAAAGAAGATATTTAGAGGGTGTATTTCTTTTAATATGAATAATATACGAGTTTGTAATGTTTTGTTTTTAGTCTTCTTTTTTCTTTTCTTTTTTCTTTCTTCTTTTTTTAACAATTTCTTGGCAATGTCTGTAATGTTCTTCATCCGAAAAATTATTCTCAAATGGAAAATGAAACGAAAAGATGTGAAAAATTCTAGCGTTCTATTGTTGTTAATAACATTCTATAACATAAATGTTCAAAAATATAATATATATATATATATATATATATATATATATATATATATATATAAGGAAAGAAGGAAGGCTAGTCTCTCAACAATTGATTTAGCAAATGGGTTAGAAATAGAAAAAAAGTCTGAATAAAAAAGCTCCGCTGATTTTGTCTCATACATCTTTGGGGAAAAACCTTTCGACACTCCCTGAGGCCATCCGATGTTGTCTTCAATTTCATTGTAGAAACATTTACTACGACACTAGTGTCAAGTTGTATGGGTTCTCGCTCTTCCCTTAAGCACGTTGGCTGGACCTGCAGAATATGCTGACTGCACCAGTGCGGAAGGGGTAAAACCCGACCCCAACGAGTATCCTGGATTTGACACAAAACCGCACCTGATAGTGAGACTACAGTCTTGGATCTTCATTGCCATTACTCCCAATTCCACTTTGACCCATTGTAGTAGTACCTGCAAGGGTCTCATCAATGAGTCAAAAAGAAATATTCAATCATTTACGATACTCGAAACCATTTACTTATATACAAACAAATGACATATGTTAAATTGAATTATTAGTGCTTGATAGTAAAACTTGAAACCATTTAACTATGTGCAAGCAAATGAACCCTAGCTCGTTTAAAAATTGTTACATTCAAACTACTATTTTACAAATCATATATATTTACTACATACGTATGAACAGAATTCGGCATTAAATAAGCTACAAGTGTTGATATGCCGTAAAACGTAACCACTAATGAATAAATAGAATTATTGATATTAGATATCATTATCTGAAACCATTTAAATGTGTGCAAACGAATGAATAAAGTTGAATAGAATTATTAATATTACATAGAAATACTTGAAACCATTTAGTGTCCTGGATATAATATTAAACTGCGTCTGATGGCGAAACGCCAGTCCTAGAGTCTAGGTCAATGTGGTGTACCTCTTCACTTTGATCCATAGTTTTTTCTAACTATATATATATATATATATATATATATATATTAGGGGTTGCTCATGGTGTAAATGGACACAGTGACTCGAGCTTAAATCCTGGACGAGGCTGTTCGCCTTTCACAAAGCGCTAATAACATTAGGGAAGGTATGAACCTTACAGTGCTCCATCCAGCCATTGGTAGGGCAGACTGAGTATGGCAACAAGTCTAAGAGAAAGAAAAGTCTGAATTCAAACATGTTAAACTCCGCTTAAAAATTGAACTCGTGTTAGATTCGGGAGGAGTTGGTATATATATGTGCGTGTGTGTGTGTGTGTGTGGGTGGGTGTGTGTGTGTGCGTGTGTGTGTGGTGTGTGTTTTGGCGGCAGTTCTTCATTGATACATATTTTATTGAACATTATAGACATTTTTTGTCTACATATTTTTTTGTTAATCCTTTCGAATTGCGTATTGATCTTATGATATTCGGCGGGAATTGGTTGATAAATCTCCCATAATTAGTTATTACCGAAGTACTTTTTGCTCGACTTTTGGCCATCATCAGGGGAGGATGTATTACAAAAGTGATGTAACTTTTGTATGTACATTACTACTTTGTAAGAAGAGCGTCTGTACTGTTATATTGTGTAGCGATTACTTTTCGAATTTGTTTCTATAAATAACGTCAGTAGCTAAAGACATTTAAGTGCATTATGTGACGCGAAAGGTTTACTTTTATCCCAGAACGGGGTTTTATTTCGCACGTGTGAAGACGGGGCAGGTTGGCACTTGATCCCCTATAGAATAAGTCCTCGTTCAGAGTTTTTCGCTCAGGCATATAAGACCTGGCATATTACGTGAGGGATTAATTTAGGGCCAGACCGACCGCCGCTGGCAAGGGGTTCCAAATTTCACACTATCCACACACCCACCAGGCCGCTTTCCTTCCTTCCCCTAGACAACAGAAGATATGGACCTATAGGTTTTAGTAGTAATAATTTTATATTGTAGTAGTCGGCAACTCCGGTTTCCCGTGTGATATTTTAGAGGAATTTATAGGACAATTTTAAGCAAGATAACTTAAGGCGAATAGAAGCTGAAAAGGAAGCATGAGGTAACAAATTCGTAGCAGAACTGCCAAGAACAACTTAGACCACGTGGTAACATAAAAATACAGGAATCTTTTACTATACAAAGAGATACACTTTCAAAGTGTTAAATATGTATAATGAATTGAACAGTCCATGGACATAAATGTCTTTCTTTTCTGTTCTTTCGTTTTCCTTCAAATTGAGAGAGAGAGAGAGAGAGAGTGGTATATAAAGTTTGGGTATAAAGGAGAAATAGCCCCCAAAGTTACTTATCTTATTTTTCGACGGGGTTCCACTGGAGAATCTTTCTTCTTTCACGGGCTAATAGACTTTATGCTATTTTTAATACTGGCTTGAAGAACTTGGGTCCCTCGTGTCTCAGATATTCTTTTGTCTTCTACCCGGAGTAAATGGCTCTGGGTCTGTCAGCCACGAGCCCTTTCCAATAACTCATTTCTTCTCGTTTTTTTTTTCGCCGACGGGGAGAAGGGTGCCACTTCCGTTTTAGGGCCCCAGCCAATCATTTGGCTTCTACCTTCCTCCCCCCCTTCCGGTGTCCGGCGACCTGAAGTTACTAAGTACCAACACCTGTTGATATCCCCTCTGTGACCTACATTCTTTCTTAACGGTCACTTTTTTGACGGGTTGCCACTGTTCATTCCAACGGGAGGATAGTATTAATCTTATTTCTATCGTCTCCGTGGGATATCACGTGACAATTAGAACTAGTTTAAAAATTATATATATATATATATACATATAAGTTAGGATAGCGAAGATACAATCGATAGAGTCTTGTGACTGTTAGTTTCTTGCCTTCGCTATCATTAGACTACGAGCTAATCTAAAAGTGTTCTATCATTGTATTTATAAATTTAACAAACTATATGGGTCATTCAATAGATAAGGTGAAATTTTACTAAAGGAGGTACTCTTTGGAAGCATTGTTTCCAGTAGTGTTTTTTTTTTTCAATAAAATCAGCAGTCATGAGTAATTTTAGGTCCCAAAAGACTGCCGGCATGATCTTCTTTACTAACCTCTGCGCCCGGAAATTTTTCTTTACCAGAGATTCAGTGTGTTTCCTCTTCAATGGCTGTCTTTTCGACTCAAACTCGTAGTACCAAATCCCATGGGTAAACACCTTTTTTTTACAAAAACATGCTTCTCTGTTGACAGCACTTAATTCTTCTCTAAATAGCATATGGTTTGTAATTTTCTCAGCCCCAAAAATTTGATGGCAGAGATCTGTTCAAGCCTGGAATACTCTATTTGATTTGCGTCCATTTGGAATAGCCATAAAATAGATATTTTTTGCGAGATTAAAATAATTTCTGCAACTAAACATTTTCAAACAATGTCGAGTTTACATTTATGGAAAAAAATTCTAAAGAAATAAAATGTATTCTATTTCTAAAAATTCCCCTTGTATATATATATATATATATATATATATATATATATATATATATATATATATAATAGCTCTATCCTAGATATTGAGCACTCTCCATATTATATTCCATTTGGTTGGACACAAACCCACAAACTGATTTAGTGACAACCAACACTGTTATAATATATATATATATATATATATATATATATATATATATATATATATATAATCGGGATTTCTTCGTAAGTATGTTTTATGGAGTAACATTGATAGCTTCACTTTCCTTGGTTTTGATTTCCGAATTTTTCCTTCTCCCAAGCGAGTTGTCTAACCACAACTAAAGAGCTCAAATTATTATGTAATTTAGTAAACAGGAGAAAATGTGTGTATATATATATATATATATATAGTGCATATGTGTGTATTTAAAGAAAAGAGAAATAATGTTTGTGTATGTGTGTGCATGTATATATATATAGCAGCGCGCACTCTTTTTATGATATGAGTCTGAACACTGATCACAGTCACCAATGCTTGGATGCGAGAGTTGCATGGATGCTCGTGATCGGTATTCAAGCCCAGTTAAAACGCCAAGATTTTAAATGCTGTTTTTCAAGACAGTATGCCCCCTTTCTAGAAAATCTTAGGTTCCTGTCTTCCGATTATCAATATCCTTACTCGAGTGTCATATGCAAGATTCATGAGGGATTCTCAGATTATGAAATTGCAAGTTGCAATATAGGACAATTTAAGAGGTCAACCAACATCACCTCCACCTGCAATCGACCCATTTGGGATTACATAGACATTTCCCACTCAAGTTCGAAACTGAGCAACTCCATTCTTGTGCACTTGCAACTATTATAAACTTACAACGCGCATCGCATATGGTGGGACTGTTGCAACGACCTCAAAAGCATCGCTGGATTCAAGCTCCTACCCAGCCCAGTCGGCGAGGGCTATATAATACACCGACCACATCTCTGCAGAGAGGTTACCTAACACCACCCCCGCAACGAGTGTCCTGGATATGGCGTTAAACTATTTGATGGCCCAGGTCCAGCGTTGGAAATCTGGAAAAATGCGGGGTACTTCTTCATTGTCATCGCTCCCAAGTCCATTAAGGCCTGGAATGATAGCACCTGATTGGGTCCAATCTATAGGTTAAATAGAACTGTTTGACATTTAAACGGACTGCAAAAAAAATGACATGCTAAAATGAATTGCTTGAAATAGAATCTTTTAGGAAACTCGCCTCCGCTAAGATTCTTGTGAAAGACCATCAACTAACGCTGATGTGAGAAACTCGCAACAATTACAATAGAATTCTCTGGAACTCTGAAATAAAAATGGATTATCCAATCTCGGTTAGAACATCAGACCTAGTAGCAACACAAAAGAAATTAACATATCTGCTAGCGGATGTTGCTTTTCCATAGTTAAAACTAAACACAAGAAATATCTAGATCTTGCTAGAAAACTAGAAAAAATTGAGAAATTTTAATGAGACAATAATATCAATCCAAATCGTAGCACTCGCATCAATCCCCAAGGACGTTTGAAAGAAGAATAGGAAACTCAAAATCCGAGAAAGAACTGAGACTAACCAGATAAAAATAATGCCGAGACCAACAAGGATATTTGAAATCAGAGCCCTGTAGATTTACTGTCCCCCTGACTACAAGAGAAAGCGTCTGGTATTACTGGTGGCTTGGTTGTTTTGTTTTACGACTTATCAAGCCTTTTCGGGTCATTTTGATAAGTTTCAAACAATTCAGTTTAGTACAAATATAATTTTTTTATACACACTTAAATGTCAAAACAGTTCTATTTCAAAAAATTCAATTTAGCATAAGTACAGTTTCAACGTCTAAAACAATTCTATTTCAAACAATTCAGTTTAGCATACAAAAACAGTTCTATTTCAAATAATTCTGTTTAGCATAAGTGCACAGTTTCGTTCTATTTGAACCATAGATAGGACCCTATCAGGTGCAACCATTACGGGCTAGAGTGGACCTGGGAGTGATAGCAATGAAAGGGTACTCCACATTAACCAAAACGTCAGCATTACTGGAGCCTCACCATTAAATTGTTTATTGTCATATCCAAGAAGCAGTCGGCGTATTCTACTGGGCAAGGTATTACTGATGTAAAGAAAAATTCGGAAAGAGACAAATAACATGGTGATGTTTTAAATAAAGTGGTACCACCTCCACACAAAATGACAAGCCCTCGAAATGAGACCCTTTCGCATACCTCGGTAGCTATATCTCATCTACTGAAATCGATGTCAACGTACGCATGCGAAAGGCATAGACTGCTATTGATAGGTTATAAAAATACGATCATGGTTAAACAAAACTGAAATACTTCCAAGCTGTAGTAATGTTAGTACTGATGTGTGGCTGCACCACATGGACTTTAACAAGTCGCATGGGGAAATCCTAGACCGGATCTATATGAGGATATTTCGTGCTGCTTTGAACAAATCCTGGAAGTAGTACACTGGAAAACAGTAGCTGTATGGCCGCTCCCAAAGTTAGAAGAAAAAGGCGTACATGGGTAATGCTGGTGAAATAAAGACGAGTTCATGATAGACTTTCTCCAATGGACTCCTACTCATGGACACACCTGTGTTGGCCGATCAGCAAGGGTTAAAATACATCTGATCTGTGCGGACACACGACTTGATGATTATGATGATGATGCTGATGATGTCATACATAACTTGTAGAGGTGGTCATAAAATAAGCTTTTAGCGTAAAGGTAAATAAAAAAAAAAAAAAGAAAAGACGTTTGATTCAATCTAATACAAATATGTGAGCCAGAGGGGTATTAAAAATCGGGCGCTTCTATAAGTATTCTATTGTATAGCATTTTTGCGTGAACAGAAACTGATTGAAAAAGCAATAGTCGTCGGCAGACGACCGTGTGAGAAATGATTGATTAGCTAAAAATGATTGAGATTTTGATCGAGCGTTTCCCCAGATCGAATAATCACCGGAACGGCACGTGATCTCTTCATCATGTGACCTTGCTCGTAAGTGTTCTGTCGATTCACGCAACAAACCAACAAATCAATCAATGATCAATTTACTTTTTCTTTGTGTTTTTTTTTTGTTTGTTGGTTGGTTGGTTGGTTTGTTATGTTTTTGTGTTTTTTTTGGGGGGGGGTTGGGTTTTTTTTATTTTGGGGTTTGTTTGGTTCTTTCTTTTCTTTTTTTTTTTTGTCTTTTTCTTTTCTTTTGGTTTTTGCTTTTATTTTTGTCTTTTGCTTCTGTCATAAGATGGCCTCCGCCAAATAAAAATTACTGTCAAAACATATTTTCTTTTCTTTTTGAGACGAAGATGAAAGAAATAGTAAAGAACCGCTCAAGTATTGTATGTCGAAAATCATAGTTAAATGATTCGCTGAATAACGAATTGATAAAACAGAATCTTTTCTGAATTATGGGGGAAAAAAGCTAAATTTTAGTCTGTTTTATGTTTAATTTTTGAAAAGAATCAGTATAGAAATCCAACCGATTGCTTCTCTGGTTATCACGAAATACGAACACATGAAGTGTCGATCATTTTATCACTGATGAAAGGAAGGAAAGAACGTTCTCTCTACCTTCTAATACTCATTTCAGCCCCATTCCCATACTCTGGTCCAACCCGATCCTTATCCTTCAAATTCGGCCCTCCATTTTTCATATCCATCAGATCATCTTACAACTCCTACTCAACAAATATTATTTTCTAATTAACAGTGATTGACTCGTGAGTATCGAGTCACATCTTGATTTTAGATAAACCCTATCAATTACCCTCTGGGAATTCAGGCATGTTTGTAAAGAATAAGATGGCAACGGAAATTGTATGGAGGATCAGCGACTCTCAAGAAACAGGATAATCTTTTGCAAGGATTATTTCTGCGCGTAGGAATTAATTCATGTTAAGAATTGAATTCAGTACCAACTGAAACATTTTAATTGTTTGCTCGTATGCACACACACACACACACACACACATATATATATATATATATATATATATATATATATATATATATATATAACTATTTGGAGGGACATATGCGGTCTTTGTATAATCGATATTGTCGTAGGGAAATAGGCACGATGACCCCAGTTATTTAAAAGGGGCGAGACTGTTTGCATTTCATATAGCGTTTATACCATTTCAGAAAGGTAGGCATTTTCTCTCTCCAGTTACGGGTAAATTGCAGGGCAAACTAGGGCTCTCGATCCTTGGTAAGGCAACCAGTCTCGGAAGAGGACAACTCTGGTTTCAAACCTGTAAAACTTCGCTTAAAACATAACCTTTGCCTTTCATCCGACTCAAGTGGGGCAGTTAGTAAATATATGCATATATATATATATAGGGGTGTAATTTGCAGAATGGTCTAACATATTTACAATTGCCGCCACGTAGACACTACTAATGGAAATTTATGTTTTTGACCAGCAGCAGAAGCAGGTATGCTTACATAATTCAGAATGATCAGCATCTTTTCTGGTAGTAGAAACCTTTTTATTGTCCCATTTTCGTTATTTCGTAAGCATTTCAATGTACGTCAACGCGAAAGAGTTCTTAAAAGGACAATCCTATTGTCGGAGGTTACTAATTTCAAAAGACAAGTTCAGCAGGATCAATGACATGGGGAGCGCTGCAAAATTTCAGGTTGAGTTTTCAGGGATATATAGTACGTTAGGGTAAGTTTGGTTGGGTTTGGTTTTATGACATATCAACCATTGGTTATTTGATACCTAATAAACTTTATATATATATGCCTATATATGGTTTGGTTAGGTTTTATGGCATATCAACCATTGTAGGTTATTAAATACCTAATGTTCTTTATACATATATCAAATATATATGATTTGGTTTAGTTGGGTTTTATGACATATCAACCATAGTTTGTTATTTAATGCCAAATCCTTTTTATACATATAAATTAAATGTATATGATTTGGTTTAGTTGGGTTTTATGACATATCAAATATTGTTGGTTATTTCATATCATATCCTCTTTATACATATATATTAAATGTATATGATATGGTTTAGTTGGGTTTTATGACATATCAACCATTGTTGGTTATATAATATCATATCCTCTTTATACATAAATATCAAATATATATGATTTGGTTTTGGTGGGTTTTAGGACATAATCATCATAGTGAGTTATTTAATGCCAAATCCACTATATATATATATATATATATATATATATATATATATATATATATATATTGAATTTATATGATTTGGTTGGGTTGCGTTTTATAACATATCAACCGTTGTACGTTATTTAATACTAAATCCTCTTTATACATATATATCAAATATGTACGATTTGGTTTAGGTGGTTTTTATAACATATCGACCATTGTAGGTTATTTAATGCCAAATCTTCTTAATACATATATATTAAATATATATGATTTGCTTGGGTTGCATTTAATGGCGTATCAACCATTGTTGGTTATTTAATACCAAATCCTCTTTATACACATATACTGAATATATATGATTTGGTTTTGGTGGGTTTTATGACATATCAACCATTGTTGGTTATCTAATGCTAAATCCTCTTTATACATATTTATTGAATATATATGATTTGATTGGGTTGCGTTTTATGACATATTAATCATTGCAGGTTATCTAATACTAAATCCTCTTTATACGTATATATCAAATATATATATGATTAGTAAAGACATTTTGTTGATAATATTTCAAAACGAAACTGAGCTCATCTTTTCCAGACTGTTAAAATGGCTTCAAACATTTCTGTCTAATATGATTAACTCTATTTATGATTAATCCTTTGTTTACTCACAGTAAAATAATTTCAACTATTACAAGTAACAATAACAATTTAACATCAGTCATTTGTTTGCAAACATTTAAATGGTTTTGTAAGTAAATAGTTCTGATGTAATTTAATTTATAAATGAGTTAAAATTAATTTGTTTGCATACAGTTATAGCTATTGCTTCTACATAGTTAAATGGTTTCAATTATTGCAATCTTAAACTAACAATTCTATTCAATATTAATCATTTTTTGCAGACAATGTTGAGGTCACGAAGACTATTCAACAGTAATTATTCGATTCAATTCTATTCATTCATTTACACAAAGTTAAATGGTTCCAAGTATCGCAATGTAATACTAATAATTCAATTCAAACAGTTAAAGAGTTTCAAGTATTGCGATTCAACACTAATAATTCTATTCAACATTAATCATTAGTTTGCACACAGTTTAATGGTTCTAAGTATTGGTATGCATCCCTAACAATTCAATTAGATAGTCATTTGTTTACTCACAATTAGATGGTCAAACAGTTCTATTTCTAACAATTCAATAAATATAAGTCATCTGTTTTCACACAATTCAAATGTCAAACAGTTCTATTTGACCTATAAAGAGAACCCTATTAAGTGCTATCAACTCCTGGATAGAGTGAACCTGGGAGCAATGGTAATTAAGAGGGTCTCCACATTCCATAAATCTCCAGGACTGGAACCTCACCAACAGATTGTTTTAATGTCATATCCAGCATACTCGTTGGTGGGGGGATCTTAACCCTCTGCAGAGATTCAGTCCCTGTATTCTACTGCCCCAGTAGACTGGGCTGTTAGGATAAGCACTTGTGTGATGTAATCTTTAAAATTAAGATAACAAAGCCAAACAAAAAACCAAAAACAAATACTTGCGGAAAATTAAATTTTCATTCAGATCAATGTTTACTTTTTATCTATATTCCAAACCCGATAAATATATTTAGTCATCCACAGACAGACCTGTTTCGTTCTATCAGAACTCCTCACTGTGACTAGACAGGCTAGATTTCCGAAGCTGTAATCGAAACCCGGTTGACTCAAACGCCACTCCAAGATTCTACCAATCAGCCATATATATATATAAAGTACTCAATATCGGTGATAACGTATTTATATCTCAGTTAGGAAAACGTACACACAGAGTTAATGGCGCTTGGTGACAAAAATACTTTTGATCTGGCCAAATATATCGTAGATTTTTTAAAAGGCCTTTTAGAACTTTTATAAGAATTAAGAATTTTTCTAAATTTTCAAAAAAAAAAACGTCAATGTGTGTTCATTTTTAAAATCTCTTTTGTAGATCTTTTCATTTTTTTCTTTTAATTATCATGATTCAATTATTCTCTTTTGTTTATTATGTATATTAATTATAATTTTATATATATATATATATATATATATATATATATATATATATATATATATATATATCCTACGACGATACGTGTTACGCCATATATACATATATTTATCTATTCATTAGTCTAGTAGACTTATTTATAGTGAGTTTTCTCACTTCTTTATAAAGATTTTTCATACCTCTCAATTGTGAGTTTCTCTCTCGAAATAAGGTTTTATTTTTACTATTTATTAAATGTATTATTTAATTCCAACTCCACTCTGACACGGGTCAGAGTCGAGCTGGGAAGGATGGCAATGAAGTGCTTCTCCACATTCTCCAAACTCCTGCATTACTAAAGCCTCACCATCAGACTGTTTAGTGTCATACCCAGGACACTTGTTTAGGGAATTTTACTCCTCTGCAGAGATGCAGTCGGTGTATTCTACAGTCCTAGCAATCTGGGCTGGCTAATATTGCATGATATACTGGTCTTACCTTCTATTATAGATCAGATATCGTTAAGAATATTTCGCTTTTCCTAGCTATATTAATTAATATAGATTTGAACAGTATTTCGTTTAAAAAAGCTCTATAGATGCACTACAGTGACCCTAACGAAATGCACGGAGAAAAAGCTTGATGGGAACTACACAAGAATGGTACGGGCTGTTCTGAACAAATCCAGGAAGCAGTGCCCCAGCTCCTAAGCCACTTGCTTCTTATCTCACAAACAATTCTAGTATGATGAATAAGACATGCTTAGCACAGCAAGAGAAAGAAGGATGAACTCATAAGCGACATTCTCTTTTAGACTCATACACATGAATACGTCAGTGTTAGAAGTAGCAACAAGGACTAACATACATCAGCTCTGTGCAGACACTGGATCCGGTTTAATGGACTTACGAGTGTAACGTTATCCCTTAAGTATCACCCTGACTCCGTGGTAATCTCACCGTGAAAAAGAAATCAAACTCAACACGACTCCGCTAACTTTGCAAATACGAAAGTTTCTTTGTCACTCGGGCCATTTGTAGCTGTCGTCGAAAACAGAGATTGAGAGAAAGAAATGTTCAGCAAGAAAATAAACAGATAGTGAACAGGGAAGAGACGAAACAGACAGACAGACAGACAGACAGACGACTTTGCTACTATCTTTCTGCTCAACGGCCGTCTGTGCTGCGTGCGTGCGTGTGTGCGTGATTCGTCGTCTGTTCAGAGTCTCTCTCGGTGTTTCTCTCTTCCGTGTGTCTGCCGAGGGTCTGCCTCGTGTCTTCAAATCCGTTCTTATATACATATCCTTAAAACTATTCATTACGCAATCTTTTGGTGACACGTCACTGCTGTTAAGAGACATGTCACTGCGAAGTCCTTCAGGGACACGTCACTGCCAAGTCCCAAATATCAGCTGATTCTAGACAATTGTTTACCTTTGGATATTAAATATCACCTGATTCTTTAACAACTATCTTCAAATTCACAAACAAGCGCTTATCATTGAGGGCTTGACAATCCTAAGTAAAACAAATGCCTACACCAACTTTGACCTAGATCACAAATAATTTTTTACATTCGGTTTTAAATTCCAAGTTTAACTAAAAAGAAAGAATTAACTACTAAAATAATTAATTGAAATCCCTTATTATTTGACACCAGGAGCGAACAACTAGAGGGATGAATTGCACGAGAGTGTCAGTAGATACTATCAGTACGACATCACAGCGATGATAATGATGATGATAATATGTAAACTAAAAGTAATTTCTCATGTTTTCATAGATATATATGTCATAGAATATAAGATGCAATCATCAGATGAAATAATTTTACTTGATAAGAGTGTCTAATATTCAATGGAAAACATGAAACATAGTTATTGTAAGAAAGAAGAAAACTTAATTATTAAATAGCATAGTGGATAAAGGCGTTGGTTAGATCCAGTGACATACGCAAAGAGTGTGAGTTCAATACCCGGTGAGAGGTTGTGGAGAACTTTCAGATGGGAAATTAACGGGAGATAACTGATAACTGACATCCATTAAACATGGACCGTGTAACTAGAACAGTCTACCCCGATAAGCGACATGAAGGGTTAAGTTCGACATTCTAACCACCTGAAGAAGGCCCGAGCGTACAACGGCCGAAACGTTGGGAAAAACATGGTGACAAAGATGAGGACAATAGTCCGAAAAATGTAAATAATACCTCATCTCAGAAATGTTGACAGATATTAATTATTATCAATTGGAATATTCGGAATGTTATCATCTACATACTCACAAATTTGGACTTCTTCATGTGTATTGTGTCGAATTCGGGCGTCTCGACAGAACGGAACATTTTATTAAATTCTCTTGGATAGATTGGTTTAAATCCATTGACTATGACCTGGTACAAGTGTTAAGCTATCGTAAGTATTCGTTGTTATTTTACCTGTAAGGGTGATTGAACGTAGAACGTCCAGAGGAATTCACTCAGAAACACTTTCTAACCAACACATTATCCACTGCGCTATATGTTCGACTGAACAATTCACAATGAATTTTTAGGACTTATAAACCTGATATCTCCCAAATCCACGGAGATGCGACTCGCTACCATATATGATTTATTACCTTAGCTCATATTACAATTTTGTATGATTTTTTACCCTAATTTATATTCTTATGATTACTTTTTTAATCAATTTATGTTTTTATATAGCTCTGCTAGCCATCATTAGAACACTCCTTGATTCATCGAACGCTCTTTAGATGATTGTTTATTGTAGATGTAAAAAAAATTTCCAGAAGAGAATTTCTCAACAAGGCATTGTGGAGGAGGATATCTTATGATCTTCAGGAAAACTTGAACCACAATTTGTCAGTCAACAAAAAGCAGCAGATTATATGAAGATGCTAAATGATTTATCTCTCGCACAAGAAAGGCGTTGTCAATGTGGAGAAAAATGGATTTTTCAGCAAGATAAGGCTGCTATCCACAATTCATCAATAACAAAAAAGAATCTGCTTGAACAAAAAAAAAAGACTGCTAGACTATCCAACGTACTTTCCATACCTCAGTCCTATAGAAAATTTGTGGGGATTGATTGTTGCAAAAGTTTATGAAAAAGGTCGACCGTATTCAACAACTTCTGAACTCAAAAACGCAATCTTAGACGCATGGGAAAAAATGCCTTCGGTTCAACGTCACAAACTAGTCTATCGTATGCCAAGCCGAATTTTTTAGGTTATAAAAGCTAACGGCGGATCTACAAAATATCTTTTTAAAATTTGCCTTTATATTCTATAGTTTTGCTCAATGGTCTTATATTTATGTTAAAACAAAATTTTGAAATTAGGCAGAGATGTCAATATACATATAAAATAAACTGAAATTTCTTCATATATTAAATTTAATTGTCTTTATACTTTATCTTTCATTTATCTGATTTTCATAATCTAAAAATTGTAAACAATATCTTTTTCTTCATTTTTGAGGGTTGTCTTACATTTTTGTCCAAGGGTATATATATATATATATAGCAGACAAGGGTGTAAATTATTGAATAACCTAATTAAAATATACACAAATATATTCGTTCAGTTTAAAATAATTAAGCGATGATGACATTAAATGCATTCTTGATGCAAAAGAGTCTCGAAAGAAATTGATCGAAAGTTGTTGAGTAAGTATAGAACAATAACGCACTTACTAAAGAGACATTCATTTATTCGCTTATTTATTAGACTGAAGTGGGCACGAAATTAGATTAAAAAGTTGATGCTTTATTTATGATTCTAATAAGCTTAAAAATGTATTTTTAACAATCTTGAAGGAACACAACTGGAGAAGTAAGGACGAACTCAGAAGCGATGTACTCTTGTGGACCCTTTCACATGGACGATCACTGGTTGGACGACCAGCTAGAACCTATCTTCGATAGCTCTGTGCCAATACAGGATGTAGCCTGGAAGACATCCTGGGAGCGATGGATGTTAGAGACGGGTGGTGAGACAGTGTCAGCGATATCCGTGCTAGCGGCGTGGCAATATGATGATGATTTGTGAATATTTTTCAAGACCAGCTTGCTCACCATTACATCATAGTGTGGCCCTCAGATAGATAGATAGATAGATAGATATGAATAGACAAGATAAATATATCTCGAATAACTTTGAATGGTATGTTAGTTTTACAGAAGACGCCTAATACATGCAAATATCTACCAAACCCATTTCGATGTTTTTTCTTTTATCGTTATCTTAATATCTTTGATTATTTTCTTATCCATCCCATTTTCTTTTTGTTTTAATTTTCTATTCAAGCAAACAGCCTCGCCTTTTTAGTTAACTCTTGTTTTTTTTATTATTCAACCAAAAATCAATCTTTTTTTTTTTCTTTTCCTTTTTCTTCTTTTTTTTTTACCAGACAACAGTGTTTCCACACCCTTTCAATCATTGTTACATTTTTCAGGCAAAAATGAAAACTAACCCACAAGAAAACAACACACACACACACACACACACACACACACACACACACATATATGTGTGTGTGTGTGTGTGTGTGTATGTGTGTGTGTGTGTTTACAAACCCTTCTGCACGAGCAGGATGTGACACAAGGTCAATTTTTTTAGACTTTTTCTTCTGTAGGAGCCAGTTACCTCTCTAAGGTTAAAGAGTCCATACTGCCCTACTATTTACCCATTGCTGGAAGAAGAATCGTAGGATTCATACTTTTACCGAGAGTATTAGCGCTGTGTGAGTAACAATCAGCCTTGTCGAGGAATTGAACTCGGGTCACTGTGTCCATTTCCAACAACGAGTGCCTCTTTCTTTCTTTCTTTCTTTCTCTCTGTCTGTCTGTCTGTTTCTCTCTCTCTCTCTCCATATATATATATATATATATATATATATATATATATATTCACGAGTCTCATTCAAAAAGTTCTAAGCCCCTCCCAGAATTTTAATTTGACGCACACTACTCACTTTTGTATAGGACTCAACTGCCATAAATTAAGACGGAAAAATGAATCAGGTTGTTAAGTTTTATAAGAGCTAGTAATGTGTAGCTGTAAGAAATATTTTCAACTATGACTCTTCTTTGTAGGTGAGGTTTAGAAATTTTCGATCGATCCTCATATATATATATATATATATATGTGTGTGTGTGTGTGTGTGTGTGTTATTGAAACAAACGAAAGGAATAGATAAACCTGCGTACAAAAGCATTGCAGCCTTGGGGAAATTCCACTTACAACTAACACATAGCGTCCGTCTGACTTGTTTCTTTTTTTCTTTTACCTCTACATGAGGGGGGTGCTGTTGACGTTATTCTAAGATACAAAATAAATATCAGCTTTTGTTTATTTTTTTAGAAGAGAACAACAACAAAAAAACAACTGGATAAAACACAGCCTACCTAAATCCATCTTATTCTTCGCAACGCATCTTACGACTCCACCGGCTTCCAGCACCTCCCCATTTACTGAGCGCCAACAACAAACCATCGTTCGATTATATACCCCCCCTCTCTCTCTCTCTCTCTCTCTCTCTCTCTCTCTCTCTCTTTTCTATCCATCTTGTCGAGTTTTTATCATCCGGCTTCGATGGTCGGCCAAAAGCCAATGGAATTAATAATCCATCTATATCCAGAAAAGAATCAGCTTAAGTGTTTGCGTGCTACAAAATACAGTTTGTTTCTTTTACGGAGCATGAATTACTTGTTGATAGAAATGCAGGTGTTTGTACTTCGTAAACGATCAACCTTCGTCTATGCGATTGATTCCAGAATTCGTTATCTATCAGATTCCTTCAACAAATACATCCCTTATCAACCGTGTCTCTAGTAAGACAATGGGTCGTGCATCCGTATCAGTAACGACAATAGCTTGAATTGGTGAAACCCTTGCTTTTGCTATTGAAACGTTATTTTTAAAGAACTGTGAATCTGTAATTGGTACATCAAAATGATGTTCCGGATAGAATTTTTTAACGCATAGCTGTATCAATTTTCTATCCGGAACAGCATAATTCCGACTTAAACTGAAAGAAACGCGAAAAGCTGTCTGTGTAACAGTTAAGATTCAACAGTCTTAAAAAAAACTGTTCAAACATAGGGAGTGTACTGGTCCAAACCATCATCCTAACTGATTATATCTAAAAAAAATAATTAAACATTTGCTTGCGAAAGCTGTCATTGTTACTTGCTTAAGTTCCGTTTTGCCACGCGGTTGACAGTTTGTAATGTGAGAGGTATTTCTGCCGCACACTGAATGGTAAGCTTAATTTTGTCAGTCAAGCAGGCTTTATTTGCTATGTGGTCACCCAGCTGAGTACTGAAGTGGATTATTGCTGGTTAACTTTGGTGATCTCGCCGGAACTGAGGCTTTTAACATGAATTTACAATGAGACAGCCAGTATTAATAAATCTGAATAAAAAATAAACACCCCAGATTCAAATATTCACAAACCTTACAACAATAAAGTTCTGGTATCATTTGAAACAACATATCTTTGCGAAGTAGAATACTTGTCACTACTCAAGACAATATTCAGAAATCAAAATACATATTCTTTATTTATCCAACCCCTCCACCAAGGTCAAAATTTAAATGGAATAATGCTGATTTCTGTTCAGTTTTCTTTCTCCAGGGCCAGTTGCCTTACTAGGGATAAAAAAACAAAAAACAATCTGCTCTACTAGAGTACAAAAAAAAGGTTTGAAGCACAAAGGTGATAGTAATATCAATTATACTAAGAATAATCGGAATAATGTTAAAGAACCTGTAAAAGTGACCCGAGAAGAGAAAATCCGAGGAAGAATTGTCCAAATCACAGTTCCACAGAAATCGACTTGAATAGTGAGAAGAATCCTGGAGATTTAAAGAGACTCGCTGTCACTTGAATTTCTGCAAAAACCTCCAGCTACAAATGATGGGGAAAAAAACTCACAAGGATAAAGATAATGAAGAACCTTGAGAAGACATAAGCAAAGTGCCTGGCATATATATATATATATATATATATATATATATATATATATATATATATATATATATATATATGCCAATCAGGGCTCTCTGAATCTGGTAGCGCAAGCAGTCTGAGAAAATTCAGAAACTGATTAATGCTGTTTGAGGAATCTGCGACACATTGGTGCACCGTTTTTGTGACCATATTATTTTGAACATTACAGGTTGAAAAGTTTTATACAGTGTGCACAATCATCAGACGTAAATATGTGAAAGGCTGTTAATCAATCGTAATTATACAGAGCTATGTTGTCACGTTTAAAGATTGAAATACACATGATACTTACACAGGGAGTATATATATATACATACATACATACATACATACAAATATATATATATATATATATATATATATATATATATATATATCACAAGGACTGTCGTCAGTACAAATAAATGAGAATAGATAGGGATTATTCAGGTCATATATATATATATATATATATATATATATATATATATATATATATATATATATATATATATATTCAGTTGTGAGTTTCATTTGATTTTATTGCTGAAAGTATCGGATAGATAGATAGATAGATAGATAGATAGATAGATAGATACTTTCAGCTATAAAATCAAATAAAAATTCCTAAAAACTGTTTTGATATCTATCTATCTATCTATCTATCGAATTATCTAAGTTTCTCCTCTCTTCTCTGCTTATAATGGTATCACGGTACCCAATTTGAGTTTGTAATGCTATGGGCAATCCTCGGCAGTCTGATGCAAGGCCAGATCCAAAAGCGACGTAACGTCAGTTAGTTGGCTTCAGCCTGTTTTCTCCCCGTCTCCGTTCATCTCTGCTAGGTATGGATTATTTAGGATGCCCACGCAAATCCTCATAATCTACCCTCCTACCTACACTTTGCATGTGAATACGCCTCCTTCTAGTATGCTACCGAGGCAAATTACGTGGTACTTCCGCTGGGTAACAAACTTCAACTTCTTTACTTTAGGATACAGGTGCACTTCCTGTTATGCTACCCAGGCAGCTTATGCGGCATTTCTACGGAGGAATAACCTGCGTCTTGTTTACTTGAGGAAACAGCTGCACTTCCTGTTCTGTCTCCCACACAACTTATGGGGTATGTTGAAGGGATCTTCCACTCAATATCCAAGATATCTATCCACCCGTATATACATATAGTATAAGGACAGTATCAATAAATGAGAATAAATATGGATTATTTAGGCTATATATTCAGAGTAGTGAGTTTGTACCCGGTTTATTTAATTTTATTGCTGAAAGTATTGTATATATATATATATATATATATATATTGTCATCCACAGACAGACTGTTTCGTTGTATCTTCAGTGTAGCTAGACACGTAGGACGCTTTAAGCTGGGATCGAAACCCGCCCAACTTTACGTTAGACTTAGTATCAGACCGCTCGGCCAACAAGCGTACCACGCCAGCGCGGGAATTATAAGGTATTATGTAGCATTCTATTTCTTTTGGTCAAAGTCTTTGATGAAATTTTAAACGCTTAACGATGTCTACTTAACCAAACATTCCAAAAATGCATCACAATCGATAATAACCCCTGCCGCCACCACTCTGATATATATCTCTATCTGTCCCTTTCTTTCTTTTCTGTCTCCCCTTCTTATGACCCTCCCTCTTTTTATCTTTTATTTATCTCTTTCCTCCTATGCTGAATTTTAATAAAACTTGTCATTCTGATAAAATCTTTTTGAAATGACGAAATATCATTTTTTAATTCGTTGCCAGTATTTCGGTTTATCCACTTCACTCATTTTTCTCATCTTCTTGAAATTACCAAATCTACCATTTCTCCATATATATATATATATATATATATATATAGTAAAGTAAAGTTGGCAACCGTAGTCGAGGGCAACCCGAAGGCTCCCTTTTCAAAAGCTACAACACGGAGGTGTAGGGGAGGGCGCTACACCTTTCCCTGGATTACTCCACTTTACCCTCGATACGTACCTTATATTGCTGAGTGTTAGGCAAGGTGTCAAGTACTATTTTTAAAGTCTTTGGTATAACGCGACCTGGGATTGAACCCAAGTCTCCCGGGCCATTGGAGAACATTCTCTCTATATATAAAGATATATCGATCTATAGATCGATCTATAGATTGATATGATATTTTCAGCTATAGAATCAAATAAAACCGTGTACAAATATTTCAATATCTATCTATCTATCTATCGACGGGAAGATAGATAGATAGATAGAAATCTGTGTGCGGATATGTGTGTATTTAAGTTTTTATTCTTCAATTACATTGCCATGACTATAATCATGCCGACGTATTTGATAATCCTTGCTGTAAACAAGGAACTTTATTTAATGTCACTAGAGACAGCTTTTACAGAAATTCAAAAGAAAAATCTAAATTTTATCCCATCCAGTTTTGTTCTTCCTCGCTCAGTAGCGATTCAGACATTTATTTGAAAAAAAGAAAAAAAGAAAAGAAAAAGAAAAAAACAATCCAACTCACATGTAAAAGCCGCCTTACAGACAGACTCTCACTCTCATAGGAAACAGATCTTATCAGAAGTGAATTCTGTATTGAATTACAAACCACATGAAACTTATGCCAACCTCACAAAATCGTTTGGAGAATCAAGAAATCTGAATACTTCAAAGAATCGATATTAACTTTCTCTCGTCTTCACTGACCATTTTGATATCGGAGAGAAACAACGAGGGTTTTTTCTTTTATTTAGAACGCTACTTTGTCGATTGGGTATTATTTGGGAGCAGCCATGTTGTCTTAAAAAGTGTTAATGAAGCAAAGAAAATATTACTTCGCGACTTTCGGCTACAAAAGGTCAAGTTTAGTTTGGAAATATAATTTTTTATTCTTTCTAACTTTTTTTCTTTTTCTTAACGTAACTTCGTTTTATAAGATCTCTTTGAATTTATTCATTCATATTCATTTTTTCTCTTTTCCTTTTCTTTTATTTCCTTTCCTTTTTTGATTTTCCTTTTCTCTCCTTTCTCTTTTTCTTCTTTTTTTTTCTTCGTTTTTTCTTTCTCTTTCTTTTCTTCTCTCTTTTCTTCTCTTTTTCTTCTTTTCTCTTCTCCTCTTTCGTTTCTTCTTTTCTTCTTTTTTCATCTTTTCTTCTTTTTTCTTTTCTGGCTTCTTTTTTCCTGTATTTTATTATTTCCTTTCTTCTTTTTTCTTTCTTCTTCTTTTTCTTCTTTTCTCCTCTTTTTTTATTCTCTCTTGCCGTTTTTTCTCTTTTTCTTTTAGTCTTTCCATTCTTCTTTCCTTTCTTCTCCTCTTTTTTCTTCGTTTATCTTTTTCTCTTCTTTCTTTCTCCTCCTCCTCCTCCTTCTTCTTCTTCTTCTTTTTTTTCTTCTTTCCTTTTTATTTTCTTCTCTTTTTCTATCTCTTTTCTTCCGTTCTTCTTTTTTCTTCTTTTCTCCTTTTTATTCATTTTTCTCTTTTTTCTTCTTTTCTTTTCTTCTTTTATTCTCTTTTTCTTTCTTTACTTTCTTTTTTTAGTTCACCTTTTATCTTCATTCTCCTCTTCCTTCCTTCTTCTTTTTACTGTTTTCTTTCTTTCTTTTTTTTCTTTTTTTCCTACCCTCTTTCTTTTTCTATTATATTCCTTCTTCTTTTTTACCTTCAACCTTTCTTTCTTGTCTTGTTTTCTTTCTTTTATTCTCTTTATTTTTTCTTCTTTTTATTTTTTTTTCTTTGATTTTATTTATTTTTTGGATAAACGAAGGAAATTTTAACAAGCGCCATTCGTTTAAAGTAAAGTAAAGTTAGTGACTGTTGTTGAGGGCGACCCGAAGTCTCCCTTTTCAATAGCTACTACACCAAAGTGTAGGGGAGGGCGCTACCCCAGTCTCTGGATTGTTCCAATTTACCCTTGATCCTTACCTTATAATAGTCCGATCATCAATTTGAGTGTGAAAATAAAACTTTTTATTATTTATAATTTTGTCCTTTTCTTTAAATGATTTCTTTCAACAAGATCTTTCTTCTTTATTCCTTTTTCTTTCATTCTTCCGTGGGTTCATTTTTTTTCTTTTTCTTTATTCGTTTTGTCGAATTCTTTTTTCTTCTTTATATCGACCTTTCTTTTTCATAATCATCTTTCTTCTTTCTTTTCGTTCTTTCTATTTCTTTTTTGACTTTTTCTTTCCTTTTTATCTATCTTTTATTAACTTATATCTCTATTTATCACATTATATTTCCATGTCCTTAGATTAAAACAAACAGCTTCTCCAAAGTTTTTCAGACGCATAGGATAACTCTATGTTATATACTCCGAGGTTCACAGCTAAGCGGAAAACATTGCGGATCTGATTTTTTTTGTGTGGATATTTTATTGACATGGAACTCCAACACAGTCTGACGAGGTTAACCTTCGAGATATTATTAGGTCATCAGATGGTAAATATATCTTATTTATAGCCACAGATTCTGATATAAAATATTTAAATGGTGAAACTGATGAAGTCTGATTCAGCTTCACATTGGACCTTCACGAATAAAGCACCCTATATATATATTTGGAAAAAAAGGAAGATAAAGAAATACCATGCAAAAACCGACTCTTAGAATCTCTTTGGTTGGTTGGTTTGTTTCTTTGTTTGATGGCATATCAACTTTTGTTGGTTATTTAATGCCAAAGCCATCCTTCTAGAAAAACAGTACTGGTATTATTTAACTCATAGCTTGGAAGGTAAAGGGGTTCATACCTTTCCCAAAGGTATTTGTCCGAAAGTGAACGTAATGGCGGGACTTGAGTTCGAACTCGCTTACTACGATTCCAGGTCCAGTGATTTAACCATTATACTACGAGGACAACCCCTTAGAATCTCTTCCTTTATATTTTGTCTACTTTGTAAAAATCTGGTTTATCCCTCATCACCATTATGGCATGCTTGGAGCACGGATTTCCTTTACTCTCTCTCTCTCTCTCTCTCTCTCTCTCTCTCTCTCTTCCTGTCTCTCACTCTCAGTGTACCTATCGGTAATCGCTCTTGGAATTTCCTCTCGACAGTGCTTGGTGTCCGCACAGAGCTAATGAATGTAAATCCCTGCTAGTCGGCTAACACTGGTGTGTCCATCTGTAGGAGTCAAAAGGGGACGTCGTGAACGTTGCTTATGACGTCAAGCGTTCAGTCGGCCTCAATTACAATGATTTTTTTTCCTTTTCCTTCCAACTTTATCTTGTTTTCTTTCTCTTTTTGTCTCACAAACATTCTTTCTTCTTTTTTTTCTTTCTTCTTTCTTTCTTGTCTTGTTTTCTTCCTTTTATACTTCTTCTTTCTTATGTAAATTTCATATATCAGATTTTTTTCCTCCAAACATTATGCGTCTCACTCCTTTTGCTTTCTGAGTATCGCTGGGTAACTCCGCTAGTCAACTTATGCTTATTTTCCTATTGATGTTTGCCGACAAATCCAGGTGTGAAGCCAATAGCAGTGGCGCCGAGCATCTGGCAGCTTTCAACATGGAAATACAACCAGAGAAAATTCGCCCTTGACACGTAACACTACAATCGATACGAAACAACTGCTGTGTCTACAGGGACCAAATAAAACCCAATAGAAATATATTTTTTTATTCTTTTACAGTCAAAATATGGTTCGGATTATGAATCAGTGGTGCATCCGGTTGTGTGTACAGAAAACAAAATCGGTAAAACGAGTTCGAGTTCACCTAAGGGTGGTCGTAGTCACTTGAATGTACTCTTCCCTAAGCACTCGTTCTTTTACCCGATATTTTGAAAATATCTCTCATCACTGGTATTTCACAATGGTCAGCGAATATATTCGTGCCAATTCAGGACGTAAATCTTTGGACAGATTGAGGACGAAACAATTTTCGTTAAGCTGAAGTAACGATATTGTATATAATGGTTTCCCAATAGTACCTCAATTGTTCTTCAATACGGATGGTTTTGGCATTAAATAACCCACAAAAGTTGATATGCTATTAAACAAAGAAAATAAACCAAAACCAAACCAAATATTATACTATATTTCATAAAGTATTTTCATATAGCAAGCCTAGCAGATTTTTACTGGTGACTTCGATACTCATTGGGCTTTCCATACTTCTGATATGGTGCTAAGTTAAGCAAAGCTCATATATATATATATATATATATATATATATATATATATATATATATGAGATTTCATATGGTAGGTTGAGAATTTACTAATACTTTAAGATAAAATACAATGGCACAGTCACACATCCACACTCACAAACATATACCTATACATCTCTCCTTCTCCCTCGCTATATATATATATATATATATATATGCTTTTGTGTGTGTGCATGTGTGTATACGTGTGTGTGTGTGTGTGTGTGTGTATGTGTGTTAAAATTGAATTTATATAGTAAGAACGCCTCAATATAATCCAAGAGAATTCGCATTCCTCTTTAGATAAGGTAAGAACTATGTGATATTGCTATTTCTAAATTAAAAAATCATCTTCCAAATACATCGTGTTCTATTTTCGGTGAGTAGCTTTATAAATGATTAAGCAATAAACTTTTACCACCTAAATCTGTTTTAGTCTCCTTTTAGGAATTAACATTATCTAAGTGGGTCGTGTGTTCGCCAATGGCCCGGGAGACAAGTCTTCGATCACAAAGACACAACAAATAGTATTTTATACCTCCTTGCTTAACACTGATCATTTTAAGTTACGTTTCAAGAGTAAAGTGGAGAAATCCAGGGAAATAAGTAGCTGCCTCCCCTACACCTCGGTGTAGTAGCGATTGAGAAAGGAGCCTTCGCGTCGCCCTCGACTACGGTCGCTAACTTTACTTTATATATCTATCTAGATCGAACATTAAATACATTTCATATATGATCCGCTGGTCACGTTGGTGCGCTCTTCTGGAGAAAATCTACATCAACTCACCCACCGCCATGGAGTACTCTTTATATGTAAATATACTAATTTTCATTATATATATATATATATATATATATAATGAAAATTAGTTATATATATATATATATATATATATATATATATGAGAAATTGATAAAATGTTTTCGGCCCGACTATAAAGTAATGATATTCTGCATTTATAAATCCTGCAGTTGTATAAATGTAAAAATTATGTTTTCTGAATATATATATATATATATATATAACATAATGTATACATTTCTGAGACGAAGCTTGGTGATTTTAATCATTAAGGGTTTTCGGACTATTGTGTTCATCTTTATTGTTATTTCCACAACGTTTCGGCCGATATGTCCTCCGGCCTTTTTCGGGTGTTTGTCGAACTCGGGAACCTTCACGGAACTTCGAACTACGTCCTTTATTGAATCCACGGGGGTCGCCTTTTCTGATTCCGTTAGTCATAACCGGGTATAAGTGTTAAGTATTCCTGTATTGTTGACTCGTCTGCAGTCAGGACTGAACCAGCAGGACACATAGCGTAACAGTGATAGGCGTTGGTTCCCAAAGCTTCTAAGGAGACAATCATCTGGAGTTTGCTGATTCAATCATAACTGCAGGCAAGTAACAATACCGGAATACTTAACACTTGTACCAGGTTATAGTTAACGGAATCAGAACAAGCGACCTCATGGTTTAAATAAAGAACATGCAGGCAACTGAGTTCAGCAAGAAACTCCTGAAGAAGGCCGGAGGACACATTAACCGAAAAGTTGTAAATATGACAATAAAGATGAAGATAACAGTCCGAAAACCCGGAATGATAAAAATGACTAAGCTTCCTCAAAGAAATTCAGAAAATAGTCAATATATATATATATATATATATATATATATATATATATATATATAGAAAGAAAGGTTTTTACCCAAACATTGATGAACTGAAGAGTGATTACCAGCCGAATATATTGTAGATTTTTGACGTTTGTGGGCAATATACTAACGCTGAGTTTCGATCGTGTCCTTCGAATAAGAACATATAAAGTCGATAGAAAATTGACGGTAAAGTAAATAGTATTTCTCACGGCCAAATTGCCTAAACACTTGCTTATAGAGATGGACTGCGGAATCGTAGTGAGCGAGTTCAAACTCCAGTTGTGCTATTACGTTCACTTTCGGACAAATACCCTTAGGAAAGGTAGGAACCCCCTTATCCTCCTAGCCATGAAGTTGAATAGTACCTGTACTGTTCTTCTGTAATGGTGGCTTTGGCATTAAATAACCAAAAAAGCTTGATATCCCTTTAAACAAAGAAACCAAACCAAACCGTATTTATTTGTATTTTTATCACGATTTTCTTTTTTTTTTCTTTTTCATTTATTTGTTTATTTTCATTTTATTTTTATTTGGTTTTTTTTTAATTTAGTTATTTATTTTTTATTTAGGAATAAACTTACGATTTTTAGGTCATATTTGCTTCGCTTTGCCAATAATACCAAACCTAAAAAACCAGTTAACGGAAACTAGTCGCCTTCTTGCTTCACGCTATCCCGTGTGCTATTGCCCAGGCGCAGAGCGAATCAATCAAGCATACGATTAAGCAAAGAATTTATCACATATGGCATGAATGCCCTTTAGCCCTTGAGAAGGAAGAAAAAAATGTACATCTTCAGCAAACAGCTAAGCACAATATCATTTGTTTAATGGAAGCATCGAGGTAAATAAAAATATTGGAGGTGCGTGCGTGCGTGCGTGCGTGTTCGCGCACGGACCTGCGCGTGTATGTGTGTGCGGTAAATAGCGTACTGGTGGTGCCTATCTAGTTCATTGGTGTGGGTCAGAAAACTTTTCCTTCCATCTATCGCTATATTAGAATAGACTGTATGCAAATATAACCTGATCAGGGAAGCACAGGTCCGAGATGACCACAAAAATCGCCTTCAGATGGCCACGCTTTTCCTATTTCTTCTTTTTCATATACATCATATTCAGAAAAAGAAACAATGCGTCTCTTGAGAGATAAAAGTCCAGATGGCTGGCCGTGATCCCTTGAAGCTAATACAACTGTACAAATACATATATATTCTGTCGATAATGCTTGCATTATTTCCTGATCACTGAAAATTCCTTTCTTCTGAATTTCTATAGCAATATTATTTAGCATAATTCAATTGTAAAATTACTCACAATACAGGGGATGCTCTAAAGTAATACCTTTCACTTTCAAAGGAATACGTTGGTGATATGGAAATAAAGATTAAGTCTTTTCGCCAAAAACTCATAGTCTCTTGTCATATTGCGGATAACACTTGGATGGCAGTCAAGAAAAATAGCGTCTGACTCGAAAACATGACTATGTAATTGAATTCCTCCCATTGAAGATAAGGATTCTGGGACGTTCTTGACTCTACTATGAAGCAAATGTACATGATGTTCAATGTCTATAAATCTCACAGCTCTATAATTGTAAATATTAAGTTTATATATATATATATATATATGTGTGTGTGTGTGTGTGTGCGCGCGTGCGCGTGCGAATATATGTGAGTGTATATGTCCGTGTGTGCAAATATATGTGAGTGTATGTGTGTGTATGTACTTAAATCTATTGATTATATATCTATCACGTAGATCGACCTTTATACTGTAAAGATATACATATGTGTGTATGCGTGTGAGAGTATGGATATATGTGAGTGTATGTGTGTGTGTGTGTGTGTGTGTGTGTGTGTGTGTGTGTGCGTGTATGTACTTAATTCTATATATCATACTTATCTCGTAGATCGAAATTTATACTGTAAATATTAACATGTATATATATGTGTGTGTGTGTCTCTGTGTGTGTGTGTGTGTGTGTGTGTGTGGTAATTTACAAAGCGTTCTGCTTAGATGTAGCACAAGGCCGCATGAATGGGGCACTCAGTGAGAATAAAACTCACTCATGAAGGTTTGCTAGCCTAGCTTACTAACCATTACACCACCTGAATTTTCCATGTCCATGTGTGTGTGTGTGTGTGTGTGTGTGTGTGTGTGTGTGTGTGTGTGTGTGTGTGTAATTAATTCTTAATCAATATTAATCACTTAGATTGAACTTTATGCAGAAAAATATCTGCTGGTCTATCACAGCAGTTGAGTGGCTGTCTAGAAAAATGGTGTCTGACAAGAAAACATAGCTGTGCAATTGAATTCCTCCGGTTGGACGTTTGCGGAGACCAGATAATGGATGCATGCAAAATTAAGAAAGGGGTAATACATTCCATCTATGTTGACCAGCCACGTTTTGATCAGCTCTGAAGAGCTGGCAACCCACGAAAATCGGCGGATTTCGATTTGGAACTGTGTACAAAGATGAATGAGTGCAATGTTTTGCCTCGTGGAGGAATTCAATAACAACACTTCTGCTTACAACGCACTTTTATTGGTTATTTGCGGGATTGTTCATTCTCAACTGCAATACCACCAACATTTACCTCAACATAATAGAATTGAAGCGACTTTCTTACGTGTTCGGCTTACAAGTTTTACTTTATCGACTCGGGTTCTTTTTTTTTTTTGCTTTCTTTTGTTCATTTTTTTCCTACATCTCTCTCTCTCTCTCTCTCTCTCTCTCTCTCTCTCTCTCTCTCTCTCTCTCTCTCTCTCTCATTTCTTTAACTTTTCTTTCTATTTTATTTTTCAAATTCGACTTTTTGTTAATTGTGCTTATTTTGTTTTTTGGGGGGATTTTTTTTACTTTTTGTGAGGGGGTCACAATTTTAATTCCTCTCTCTTTTTTCTTTTTCTTTCTCTCTTTATTTATTTATTTCAAAAAAGAAAACCAAGAAAATAGACTTAATGATAAATAAAGTTGGCGACCTTAGTCGAGGATGACCCGAAGGCTCCCTTTTCAATAGCTATAACATCGAAGTGTAGGGGAGGGCGCTACTCCATGCCCAGAATTGCACCACTTTACCCTTGATCCTCAACTTATAATGCTGAGTGTTATGTAAGGCAGCATCAAGTACTATTTTTTGAGTCTTTGGTATGATTTACCGTGGGATTGAACCCCCGTCGCTCGGTGAACACTCTACTCATTAGGCCAATGATTCGCTACAATAAATAAATAAATAAATATTCATCTTATTTACTTATTTAGTTTTAAGTCTATTTTTCTTTCTGTTTTTCTTCTTTCTATTTTAGATTATTCTATTTCTTTCCATTGTGTTTTCCGTAATTCTTTCCTTCCTTTCCCCCCTTCATTCATTCATTCATTTATCTTTACCTTCTTTCCTTCTTTCATGCGTTCATTTATCTCTTCCTTCTCTCACTCCCTTCCTTATTCCCTCTCTCGTCCTTCTCTTTTTTTCCTTCATTTATTCATTTACTTCCTTCGCTCCCTCTTTCCTTCTTTATTCCATTCATTTATCTCTCCCTAACTTCATTCCATCGCTTATCTCTTCCTACATTTCTTCCTTCCCTATTTTTCTTTCCTACTTTTCTTCTTCCTTTCCTTCAACGTTCTCCATTATTTCTTATTCACCTCAATTCTAAAGTTTCCTATTTATTTTATTCTTTTCTTATTGTTTTCCTTCATTTTTTCCTTCTTTCATTTTTCCGTCTTTCGTTTTCTTTTTTAACTTCTCTTTTTCTTATCTTTATACATTCTTTCTCTCTTTTTCATTTACTTTACCAATGGTGGTAAAAGAAATTGTACCCCACTTTGACACTGACAGTTTTATATCGACCGATCCATTCACTTTCTAAAACTCCCCATCCATTTACAAATTTAACACCTAAAGACTCCATAAAAGGATATTTTTCTTCGACACTTTTCAGCATTTAATTTCTCTTATTCAAAGAAGAAAAAAGAAAAAAGCAATATTCAAAAATTACAAAATCTTAAAAATAAAACCTTAAGTAGTGACATAAATCGAACCGGTAGGGAGAAGGTTAAATGAAAAACCGCCTTTAAATGTTATGAATCTCACGAGTTAAGCTCAGTGCGCAGAAACGGAAGTGTCAGGAGCAAAAAGTAGCTAAAGGAACCGGTTAGCTACGCTTGTGCGCATGCCTCAGTAACTTCTCTGACGCAGAGTCAAAGAGAAGAGTTCTGGTTTCTGTGCTTGGGAAAGGTGGTGGTGGTGGAATGTGAGTGTTGAGTGAGAAAAGCGACTGTCCCAGTGCTGTCTGAATGTGTATAGATATATTGGAGCGAGCGGGGAAGGAGAAGAAAAAAATCGAACAGACTAGGGGGTGGGTGAATAGACTGAAATATAGATGGAGACGAGAATCAGAGACGCTGTAGAAAAGTCGAGGAAAATAGAATAGAGTCGCGGGGAGGTCGTAGGTGGTTACAACAAACATAAAGATTAAAGAAGGGTGTATAAAAAAGAAAAAAAAACCAGAAAGATAAAAAGAAAAGGGGAGGGGGAAAAAGATTGAGAAACTCTAATGTGAAGGAGAAAGAGTGAGAAATTCTCAGAAGAGGAAGAAAGAATGACAAAGTATGAGGAGAGGAAGAAAGAGTGAGAAATTATAAGGAGGGGAAGAAAGAGTGAGAAAGTATAAGGAGAGGAAGAAAGAATAAAAAAATTATAAGGAGGGGAAGAAAGAGTGAGAAAGTATAAGGAGAGGAAGAAAGAGTAAAAAATTATAAGGAGAGGAAGAAAGAGTGAGAAAGTATAAGGAGAGGAAGAAAGAGTGAGAAAGTATGAGGAGAGGAAGAAAGAGTAAAAAATATAAGGAGAGGAAGAAAGAGTGAGAAAGTATAAGGAGAGGAAGAAAGAGTGAGAAAGTATAAGGAGAGGAAGAAAGAGTTAAAAATTATAAGGAGAAAAAAAATATGAGAAAGAAAGTGTGAGAAAATGTTAGGAGCGAAAGAAAGAGTGAGAAATTATCAGGAGAAAAAGAAAGACTGAGAAATTATAAAGAGAGGAAGGAAGAGTGAGAAAGTATAAAGAGAGAAAGGAGTAAAAAATTCTGGGAAGAAAGTTGGTCAGTTGGGTATTTTGTTTATCAACCCTTTTGGGTTATTTAAAGCCGAATTAATTTATTTTTATGAAAGTTCAAACAATTCAGTTTAGTGAAAGTACAGATTTTTGTTTACTCCGTGAAGTGTCAAGACAGTTCTATTTTAAACAATTCAGTTTAGCATAAGTACGCATTTTTGTACTATTTGACCCATAGATAGGACCCTATCAAGTGCTACAACTCCGGAGCAAAGTGAACCCGGGAACGATGGCAATAAAGAAGTACTCCGCTTTCTCCAAAGCTCCAGCATTACTGGAACCACACCATCAAATAGTTTAGTGTCATAACAGGACACTCTGAAGAGATCCAGTCGAGGCACTGGACTGCAGAATCATCGTAAGCGAGTTCGAACTCCAGTCGCGCTATTAGGTTCACTTTCGGACAAATACCCTTGGGAAAGGTATGAACCTTCTTATCCTCCCTGCTATGGGTTAAATAGCATCACTGCTGTTCTTCAAGAAGGATGGCTTTAGCATTAAATAACCCATGAAGGTTGATATGCCATTTAAACCAAAGAAATGAATTAAACAAAGAAAGAGATGTAGTCAGTGTAGTCTACAAGTCCGGGCAACAGGGCAAAGAAGAAGAAAAAAGGAAGAAAGTATAAGGAGCGGAAGAAAGACTGAAAAATTATAAAGAGAGGAAGAAAAAGTGAAAAATTATAAGGAGAAGAAAAAGTAAGAAATTCTCAGGAGAGAAAGAAAGAGAAATTAGGAGCAGAGGAAGAAAGAGTGAGAAAGTATAAGGAGAGGAAGGATAGAAAAATTCTAAAGGGAAGAAGAAAGAGTGAGAAAGTGTAAGGAGGAAGAAAGAGTGAGAAATTATAAAGGAGAGGGAGAAAGGGTGAGAAATTATAAAGAGGAGGAAAGAAAGGGTGAGAAATTATAAAGAGGGGAAAGAAAGAGTGAGAAATTATAAAGAGGGGAAAGAAAGAGTAAGAAATTATAAAGAGGGGAAAGAAAGAGTGAGAAATTATAAAGAGGGGAAAGAAAGAGTGAGAAATTATAAAGAGGGGAAAGAAAGAGTGAGAAATTATAAAGAGGAGGAAGAAAGGGTGAGAAATTATAAAGAGGGGAAAGAAAGAGTGAGAAATTATAAATGAGAGGGAAAAAGGGTGAGAAATTATAAAGAGGAGGAAGAAAGGGTGAGAAATTATAAAGAGGGGAAAGAAAGAGTGAGAAAGTATAAATGAGAGGGAGAAAGAGTGAGAAATTATAAAGAGGAGGAAGAAAGGGTGAGAAATTATAAAGAGGAGGAAGAAAGAGTGAGAAATTATAAATGAGAGGGAAAAAGGGTGAGAAATTATAAAGAGGAGGAAGAAAGGGTGAGAAATTATAAAGAGGGGAAAGAAAGAGTGAGAAAGTATAAATGAGAGGGAGAAAGAGTGAGAAATTATAAAGAGGAGGAAGAAAGGGTGAGAAATTATAAAGAGGGGAAAGAAAGAGTGAGAAAGTATAAATGAGAGGGAGAAAGAGTGAGAAATTATAAAGAGGAGGAAGAAAGGGTGAGAAATTATAAAGAGGGGAAAGAAAGAGTGAGAAATTATAATGGGGAGGAAGAAAGAGTGAGAAATTTTAAAGGAGAGGGAGAAAGAGTGAGAAATTATAAAGAGGAGAAAGAAAAAATGAGAAAGTATAAATGAGAGGGAGAAAGAGTAAGAAATTATAAAGAGGAGGAAGAAAGGGTGAGAAATTATAAAGAGGGGAAAGAAAGAGTGAGAAAGTATAAATGAGAGGGAGAAAGAGTGAGAAATTATAAAGAGGAGGAAGAAAGGGTGAGAAATTATAAAGAGGGGAAAGAAAGAGTGAGAAATTATAATGGGGAGGAAGAAAGAGTGAGAAATTATAAAGGAGAGGGAGAAAGAGTGAGAAATTATAAAGAGGAGAAAGAAAAAATGAGAAAGTATAAATGAGAGGGAGAAAGAGTAAGAAATTATAAAGAGGAGGAAGAAAGGGTGAGAAATAATAAGGAGAGGAAGACAGAATAAAAGGAGATATTATTGCAAATCATAAAGCTTAAAATACGCTTTTTTTTATTTGATTTTGAAAGAAAATTTAGATCGATCGCTAAAAGAAAGAAATCTCAATTTTCGATGGGTTTTGAATAAATCGGTAGATTTGCCGAACCTTTGAAAAAGGAAGACTAGAAATGTAGCATTTAATCATTACAGTTTCTCTTCGAGACGAGAACGAATTAAATAGTTTTATTTATTCATATTTTTCTATTTTTTTTTTTTATTTGCTGGATACTGTAAACCCTCGATATATCAAACTTCGCTGCCGCTTTTCATCAGTTTTAACGAACTTGTGGTTACATCTTCACTGACATTTTCCGACCACCCTATCAGCGAGGCTCGGAATTCACCAACCGTATTCCCTATAGAGGGGGAAGTCCATCACCTCCAAAAGAGGATGTCCTTGATATGACACTAAACTGCATCTGATGGCAAGTGTCAGCTTCTTGAGCTATGGAGAGGTTTGAATACTCCTTCAGGTCCCCTCTGATTCGTTTGAAAACTATTGCTATTCGATAGAAATACTTGAAACCATATTACTATGAGTAAATTATTCGAATCAACAACAGTTACTCGAAGCTATAATTGTTAGGTAAGGATAACTATTACTAGTTACTTGAAACCCTATTACTTTCTACAAACGATTATGATTAGAAATGATTACTTGAAACCGTATACAGCCCAGTCGACTGAGGCTCTATAATATGTTGACTGTATCTCTGCAGAGGGGTGAGACCATTCCCAATCATGCAACAGGTATCTTGAATATGGTACTAAACCATCTGATGGTAAGGCTCCATTACTGGGGCTTTGGGGAATGCGGAGTACCCTTTCATTGCCATTACTCCCAGATCTACTCGAAGTGGTACTACCTATTAGGGTACCATTTATGTGTGAAATAGAATTATTTTATATTCTCTACTTGAAACCATTTACCTGTATGCAAACAAATGAGAGGTGTTAAATTGAATTAGTATTAAATTGCAAAACTTGGAATCATTTAAATGTATGAAAACAAATGAACTCTACCACGTTAAGAATGGTACCTACAAACTATTCCTTAACAAATTATATATATATATATATATATATAGAGAGAGAGAGAGAGAGTCAAGTTAACGACCGTTGTCGAGGGTAACTCAAAGGCTCCCTTTTCTTTAGCTACTACACCAAGGTGTAGGGGAAGCCACCATTCCTAACCCTAACCCTAACCCTTGCTCCATTTTACCCTTGATCTGTACCGAGTATTAAGCAAGAAAACATAAAATACCATTTTTTTGAGTCTTTGGTATGATTGGACCTGAGGTTGAACCATGATCTTCCTGACCATTGACGAACTCTCTACCCACTAGGACAATGAGCCAACGGCATTAAACAGCCTGCGAGGGTTGAGATGTCAGAAAAAAAAACCAATAACAAACCAAAAAATATGAAAATATAAGTATAAACATACAATGAATGAGATTCCCTAACCGCTAATATAAAAAAGCACAAACAAAATTTTGATGAATAATAATTAAATTTATTATTATTTATTCACTATATGTATCAAGACTGACAGAATATGTTGGGTTGGTTGGTTAGTTGGTTGGTTTTACAGTTTGTTAAAACTTGCTGGGTTATTTAATGCCGAAATCAACCTTTCTTCAAGTATTATATGGGTTCAAAGCTTTCGTTGCGTACTGATAATCGTTCGAAGGAAATAGAATCGGTGATCCGATTTCAAATCCCTGATTAGGTTGTTTGTTCTTCACTTTACACTAATCCTCTTGAAAAAGGCAATAATCCATCTTTCTCCCCCAGCTATGGATAAATAATAGGGTACACCGGGTTCTTTAACCTTGATTAGGCAACCAGTCAAAGAGAAGAAAACTCTAAATTCAAACCCGTTTACTCCACTTAAAAACGACTTTGTAGCACTTCCTGTTCGTAGTGGAGGTGTTGGGTAAATAGATATATGATTTCAAGTAACTATTCCAACTTGATAATAATCATTTGTTAACGATTATAGCTTTATACAAACAATTAGCACACAATACCATGGCTACAAGTAATTTCCTATTAAATAATAATTAACAGCTAACAAACAATTATATATTTTCAATAAACGATTCCTATCTAATTCCTAATACAAGAAAATGTGTTCACAATTATGATTTAAAGTATTCCTATCTTATACTAAAAATTTGCAAGCAATTAGACATAGTTCGCAATCATTTTGAACAGACTTTTTACAATGTTTTAGGGGTCATTTTTTTAATAAAGTAACTCACGCTCATTTAAAAACAGGTGATCACTTTATTAGTTGAAATATCAATGTTTTAAGGGTCAGAGAAGTAATGTGGATTAAAATCTTTTAAAACTTTATCTTAGATTTATTTGACCTTTACATATACAACCAATCTGGGTCAGATTGGGCGCGAGATGAATGGCAACGAAGAGATGACTCCATACATAGCCAGGAGAAGTCTAAAATTGGAGCTTCATCACCGGGTGCAAATTAGTTTCAAACCCAGGAACACAGTTTCAGCTGAAAGGGCAACGAGGTCAAAAGTGTTTCTTTGGCTTCAACATAAAATAAATTCTTCGAGATTTTGATTAAATCAAATTTAAAGTTGTATATTTTAATATTTGTTTAGGAATGATATTCAAATTAATATGAGTTTACTGGGTAAAGGACACATGTTGTTATAGAAATTATGTAAACAGCAAACATTATTACTCTCGGGCAATTGTGAGGGCACGCCCCCCGGCTTTTTAGCTGGGCCGTCTGGCATTCGTGCCGGATGGGTGCTCGAAACCAAGAGCAGACTCGGGGCCGAATAGGCCCCCAGCTTCGGCTGGGCAACCTTCGGGTGGGCGAGCTGCACTTTTGTCCCCTTTGTACGGCACTAGACCAAGCGTCTAGTTTAAGCCGTAAACTGGCATACGTGCCCGGACCCACATTTGGGTTCGTGAAACTGCTTGCCTCATCAGGCTCACATTGCACTAAGTGAGCCGATGAGCAGCACTGACAAGCAGGGTTCAAGTCTCGGCTCGTTCCCGACCTTCCCCTCCCCTTTATCCCCACTTTAATTGGCCTTCGGGCTTTTGACCTTGTGTCAAGTCGTGTCTGGTGGGAGGCAGCGACAAATACTACGCCCCCCGGCTTTTTAGCTGGGCCGTCTGGCATTCGTGCCGGATGGGTGCTCGAAACCAAGAGCAGACTCGGGGCCGAATAGGCCCCCAGCTTCGGCTGGGCAACCTTCGGGTGGGCGAGCTGCACTTTTGGTCCCCTTTGTACGGCACTAGACCAAGCGTCTAGTTTAAGCCGTTAACTGGCATACGTGCCCGGACCCATATTTGGGTTCGTGAAACTGCTTGCCTCATCAGGCTCACATTGCACTAAGTGAGCCGATGAGCAGCACAGACAAGCAGGGTTCGAGTCTCGGCTCGTTCCCGACCTTCCCCTCCCCTTTATCCCCACTTTAATTGGCCTTCGGGCTTTTGACCTTGTGTCAAGTCGTGTCTGGTGGGAGGCAGCGACAAATATTGGGTGCTCGAAACCAAGAGCAGACTCGGGGCCAAATAGGTCCCCAACTTCGGCTGGGCAACCTTCGGGTGGGCGAGCTGCACTTTTGTCCCCTTTGTACGGCACTAGACCAAGCGTCTAGTTTAAGCCGTTAACTGGCATACGTGCCCGGACCCACATTTGGGTTCGTGAAACTGCTTGCCTCATCAGGCTCACATTGCACTAAGTGAGCCGATGAGCAGCACAGACAAGCAGGGTTCGAGTCTCGGCTCGTTCCCGACCTTCCCCTCTCCTTTATCCCCACTTTAATCGGCCTTCGGGCTTTTGACCTTGTGTCAAGTCGTGTCTGGTGGGAGGCAGCGACAAATACTCGGCGCTCTTGGCTTTTTGCTTTTTGCGAAGCCTGTTCTGGACTTCGGTCCGGAGCGTGGCTCTGCAAAAGGAACAATGGCAGACTTGGGGCCTTTAATTAGGCACCTAGTTTCGACTAGGCTACCTTCGGGTGGGCGAGCTGCACTTTTGTCTCCTTTGTCACCCATGTACGGCACTAGACGCTTGGTCTAGTTTAAGCCGTTAACTGGCATACGTGCCCGGACCCACATTTGGGTTCGTGAAACTGCTTGCCTCATCAGGCTCACATTGCACTAAGTGAGCCGATGAGCAGCATTGACCAGCAGGGTTCGAGTCTCGGCTCGTTCCCGCTCTCCCCTCCCCTTTATCCCCACTTTAATCGGCCTTCGGGCTTTTGACCTTGTGTCAAGTCGTGTCTGGTGGGAGGCAGCGACAAATAACCGGGCAATTGTGAGAAAGATCAAATGTGGAAAAAATATGATTATTATATTGGTTACTGCAGTAAGATCAATTACCGAACTGCGCCACATTATGTTATGCCCGTTGATAGATAGATAGATAAAAAAGAACAGAGATAGATAGATAGATATGAGAAACTGAGCCGAAGTGTAGCCCGAAAATCACACTTTCGAGCAATTTGAAGAGTCCACTGGGAATCATTGTTTTATGAACAAATCTTACTCCGCTTAAAAATTGACCTTGTGTCACCTCCTTGCCCTTAACGGATGAGTCGTGTGAATACTTAAAATGAAACTCTCCTTGAACGTGTGGGCAGTATCATTTATATGCGCTTAATGAGACCAAAAACAATTATATTCCAAAACAAAAATTGATTCTTTTACTAGATCCCTATCTTTATCAATGCATTTAATTCAGTGGTGAATATTATTCGTTCATTACACACACACACACACATATATATATTTTTGGTCCAGTTAAACCGGAGTTGGGAGTAATTCCATCAGGACAAGAAGTTATTCAAGCATGAATATTTAAAATTTTCCTGGTAAAGAGCTCAATGTACCAATAATACAGACCAATAAATAAATAAAGTATGTATGTGTGTGTGTGTAAAAATTGCGTGATAAAATAGTTAAAAGTAAGATGTTTGTTTAACAAAACAGGATTAAAATCTTGTTTCATATGGCACTACAATCATGGGATTGAATATATATATATATATATAAATGGTCTATCATTGATATTGAGTACTATTGAACAATACTGCAACATATATATATATATATATATATATATATATATATAAGAGGGTTATGGTTCTTACTAGCTCACTTAGTGAGTTAATGGAGAACCAATTGTTGCAGTATTGTTAAATAGTGCTCAATATCAATAATAGAGCATTTACACACACACACACATATATATATATATATATATGTATTACATGGTAGTGTCTGTGACCCTGGATTTCATGCATTTTACTTGACGAATGCAAAATGCGCGGAACCCAGGATCACAGACATTACCAGGTTAAATAATATATATATATATATATATATATATTAAAGCGGTTTATGGATCTTACAAGACTCTGACAAATGCTGAAAGCATGAAACCCAGGGTCACAGACACTAACATGTAATATATATATATATACTGACCAGTGGAGAAGAAGCTAGATGGCAACTACACAAGAATGCTGCGTGCAATCCTGAACAAGTCCTGGCAGCAACACCCCACAAGACACCAACTGTACGGCCACCTGCCCCCTATCACGAAAACTATTCAAGTTAGACGAACCAGACATGCAGGACACCGCTGGAGAAGCAGAGATGAACTCATAAGAGATGTACTCTTATGGATCCCAACACATGGCCGCGCAAAAGCAGGACGACCAGCTAGAACGTACATTCAGCAGCTATGTGAGGATACGGGATGTTGTCCTGAAGACCTACCTAGGGCGATGAACGATAGGGAGGAGTGGCGAGAGAGGGTCAGGGATATCTGTGCTACCAGCGCGATATGATGATGATGAAATCTGCATAGAATTTGAATTTCAAACAAAACCCATTTATTTGAAACATTACGTGTCAACCTTTCGCAGCGACAAAATTGAATTGCTTTGGTATTTTCCGTGTTTTATGCATATAGGTAATTTCTATTGGTTGGAAAGTAAGAAGAATAGAATAAAAGAAGAATGAAAATAAACTGCTCCACAACGACATTGGATCTTTCTCGACCACCAACTTCCACAGATATTGACTGATAGAATGTTCGATTCTCGCACCATAACTCACTCTTCCTGTCACTGCCAGATCACCTCAAGATGACAAAACATGTCTAACTCAGACGCATTTGGCAGGAACCATTTAAGAATAAAAACACGATGAAAGCAAAAGGATAAAAAAAAACTTGCTAGCGTCTTATGAGTAAGTGGCAGTGTTTGTTTGATCCATGTTGTATTCATATTTGTAATATAGTAAGTAAAGTTGGCGACCGTAGTCAAGGGCGATCAGAAGACTCCTTTTTCAATAGCTACTACACCGAGGTGTATGGAAGGGCGCTTGCTCCACTTTACCCTTGATACATATCTTATAAGGCTTAGTGTTAAGCAAGGAGGTATCAAGTACCATTTTTAAGTCTTTGGAATGACTCGACCTTGGACTGAACCCTGGTCTCCCGGACCATTGGCGAAATTAAATCATATGTGAATTATAGCTCACAATATTCATCCCATAAAATACAGTCGGGTAGAAATAAAAAGCAGATCTGATATTTGCCGCTGCACAGGAGCTAATACCGAAGAGTAGATAAGAGGTATCCCTTTAGGAGACAGCAGCCGTGATAATGTGAACATACTTCTATTTGTGTGTGCAAAGATGTGTTCATGCTTATATTTGTGTATGCGTGACAAAGTGAACATGTGTGTGTGTGTGTGTGTGTGTGTGTGTGTGTGTGTGTGTGTGTGTGTGTGTGTGTGTGTGTGTGTGTGTGTGTGTGTGTGTGAATACTTCTATTTTTGTGCTTGGTTGACAATGAGAAAAGTCTTCTATTGTTTTTGGCTGTGTATGACACGAGTTCGTGAGTGTGTAAGTGTGTGTATGCGTGTATGTATGTGTGAGTGTGTGTGTATGTGTCTTTATGTGAACACGTATCTTTTGCGTGTGTTACATTGCAAACACACTCGTATTTATGTAACGATGCGCACACTTTTATTTGTGTGTGTGAATACTTTAGTATTTGTATGTGTGTGTGTGAGAGAGGGGGGTGAGAGAAAAAGTATATGTCGGAATGTAAACACTTTTGTATTCGGGTGCGACGAAGTGAATACTTGTGTGTGTGTATGTGAAAATGTGAATATTCGCTTGTGTGTTTGGTGGGAGGTAACAATATGAATACATGCACATGTCTGTGGGTGACAATGTGAATACTTGTGTCTGTGTATGTGTGACAATGTGGATACTCGTGTGTGTGTGTTTTTGTGTGTGCGTGGTTTTGTGTGTGTGTGTGTGTGTGTGTGTGTGTGTGTGTGTGTGTGTGTGTGTGTGTGTGTGTGTGTGTGTGTGTGTGTGCGTCAATATGAACACATGTACTTGTCTGTGGGGGTATATGTGAATACTTGTGTCTGTGTATGTGTGACAATGCGGATACTCGTGTGTGTGTGTTTTTGTGTGTGTGTGTGGTTTTGTGTGTGTGTGTGTGTGTGTGTGTGTGTGTGTGTGTGTGTGTGTGTGTGTGTGTATCAATATGAACACATGTACTTGTCTGTGGGGGTATATGTGAATACTTGTGTCTGTGTATGTGTGACAATGCGGATACCCGTGTGTGTGTGTGTGTGTGTGTGTGTGTGTGTGTGTGTGTGTTACAATATAAACTCACTTACATTAATGTATTTATGATCATGTGAAACTCTTCTATTTGAACGTTTTTGACAATTTTACGTCATTGTATACTTGTAAATAGGTTTTTTAAAGATTTTTGCACAAAAAAAATTTTTGGTTGAAGTGAAATGTTTTTCTTTGTTCATTTGTATTGGTTTTTGTTTGTTTTTGTTTTTAGTCGTTTTGTTTATTTTTAGTAATTTTGTCCTGCAATCGACTTTTACCATTAAATTTAACATCCAGTTCGACTCATTTTCAAGCATTATTTTTTCAAATACTATTCTATTTCTTTTATTTTTAATATTTATCTACAAACCTGAATTCGTTTCTCTGTTTCGTTTTTTTTTTTTTGTTTTTTGTTTTGTTTTTTTTTTTGTTTTGCTTTTTCTTTATAGTATTTTCTCCTCATGATCTTTTCTTTTTTTATAGAGAGAACACGATTCTTTCTTTCTTTCTTTCTACTTTATCTGCTCGTATTCACTTCCTTTTCACCTTTTTTCTCTCTTATTTATTTCCATCTCTTTAACGAAACGTCAACTTAACACTCAACATGATTAGCATAGTTCGACAAAAGGTCAGAATTTATGTAGTGCTAAGCTCGGATGATAAGAAAACATATCTACCCTGAAAATCAGCATTTGAAATCAAGATTTGATCCACGCTGGAACACCGACCACTAACCAATCAAGAAGTGTATAGATGTAACATACGGCCAAAATAACTATATGTGGAATATATAAAATATACGGATATGTAAAACGTTCAGATGCATAGGAATCCAGAAACACTGACGACTTTCTTTGTTCGGGTACGAAACTTTTATTACCTTCTTGACCTTTAGGTTTTCGACACGAGGAGAGAGAGAGACAATTTTTACTATGCTGACTGTTCTATCTGACCCAACAACGCGCAGTGCATCCCGTAGACCCAACTGGACTGGCATCGCCCTGGTCCAAAAATCAACTAGCCTCGTCCAGCGTCAGATCTCAACTCCTGCTTTTTCTAAAAATCACCAAAATTCCAAGCCATTCGCTACAGGGAATGACCTCATCCATATCCCCACTCATATTTCCTATCTGGGGGTTTTATTATGATATTTGTGATTGTTACATCCTCCGCGCCCGTGTGTGAACACCAGTACACGATGTGTGCACCTGTACGTGCACTAACCCAAGAAGTTCTAAACCAAACTAAACCGAATGATAAGATACAACCAACGAAAAATGACAATATGAAAAAAAAACATTCCGCAATTATATAACATGGAGTCAGGGAACAAACATATATCGAAATTCATCAAATATGGTGACTAAAAACATATACAGCAGCGGATATACACCTATACAAATAAAAAATGAGAAGACCAAAAACTCTTTACTCCTTAAAAATAATCAACCAGCACCTCAATATCTAGCCAAAAGAAAAAATATCGACTCAATTACCTAAGCTAATACATAAAAGTAGAACAAAACTAGAATACCAAAAAGATCAAGATTCTACCTACCTAGGTTCCACCTAACGGATCTTTGGGATAATTCTTCAATATATATATATATATATAAACGAGGATCATTAACTAAGTTAAAGGAAAGCAAAATATGCTTTTTCATTATTTTTTTTCCATGAATGTAAGTCTTGCATTGTTCAAAATTGGTCTATAGCAAAAATTATTTTAATCTCACCAAAATATAAGTTTGAAGCTATTCAAAATAGCCCTAATCAAACAGAGTGCCCCTGGCTTAAACAGAGGCCTGTCATCAAATCTTTGCTGGCTGAGAAATACAAAGCATGTATTCTAGAAGAATGTGTAATGTGTACTGAGAAGTATATTTTACTGAAATAATGTTTGCAAAAAGGCTAAACATGGGTTTGCCTCTTCGAGACAGTGTCGAAAAGACAGTTCATGTGTCGTATATTGAACCGCTGGACAATCAACGAAAAATTCATAGATATATAAAAAATATAATTTATATTTTTCGACTGCGACGTTTATGTGAAGTAGGAATACAGTCAGAGAGAATTCGCACATATCTTTTTTCTGTGTTGGGGACCCTTTTTGTGAAGTAGTGCGACGGCCGGAGAACACACACGGGGGAGCTGACAGGTTTGCTTGAGTGACCAGTGGATCTTTCCCCTTCGCTTGAGCGACCAGAGGACCTCTCCCCTTCGCTTGAGCGAACAGCAGATCTCTGCACTTCGCTTGAGCGACCAGTGGATCTCTGCCCTTCAGTCCAAAATTACAGACCTTATATTGTCTTTTCAAGTCTCATGCAGAAATAGGAACACCCTCTTCGCCTTAGGTATTTTTTTTGTTTATGGCTGGTTATCGGAACTAACATACTACCGTTTTTTCAGTAATTTGTTCATCTTATCTGCGAACGGAAATATATGTCATTCTATCCACAGGCAATACATTACATACTCAACATCATCCTTTATTTTTCTCTTCCCTATGAAACCACTTTGTTGATATTATCTTGCGACTGCATTGAATCTGCTAAGTTCATCTACGGCACGCTGTCGCCATCTAAACTAGTATATTACACATGGAGTAGAAACACACAGACTTTTGGGTAAAGAAAAAGTTCCTGGTTCAGCAGTCTCTATAGAAGGTCAAGCTGACAATCTCCTGGCACATAAAGGGACCCATCACAATTAACATCCTAGAAAAATGTGCAACTGTAAACAGTGATTCCCATGGCCTACTCCTTAGGCAAAATTCACCTGATTTATTGAATGGCGCTCGTATATATATATATATAATAAAAATAAATGAAAAAATTCAATTTTGTAGTTCCATTATAAACTTATTTCAGGTCTATAAAATGACCCTCTTCAGATGGATAAAATACAGCTATATATTTGAATATGATGAAGACAGGTTTCACGTGAGTTTCAATGTATTTCTAATCTGAAATTAATTGTTCATTCGATAGCCATTGACAGTGAGCGCACAATTGGAAATTCATATTCACCTTGGATTATTACTTAATTATCTAACCCTTAGACTATTTTCCTAGGATTATAAACACATGTGTGTGTGTGTGTGTGTGTGTGTGTGTGTGTACCAACCCCTCAGTATGCGCAGGATGTGACATAAGGTCAATTTTAAGCGGATTTTAACATGTTTGAATTCAGAGTTTTCCTTCTCCCAGATTAGTTGATATACCAAGGTTGAAGAGCATAGTCTGCCCTGCTATTTATTCATATCTTGAGGTAGAATAAGTGGATTCCTACCCCTCACAAGGGTTTTAGCTATATATGAAATGGGAACAGTCTACTCAAGGGTTTGAACTCTGTTCGTCGCATCCAATTTCCTATGACAAAAACTATTGCAACACAAGCATCTCCGGACAAGGAAATATATAGGATTTTTTCTTTCTGTTTTATTTGTTTAGAAATTAGGTGACGTAATACTGGATAAAATGAATATAGAACTCTTCAAAAGGTTCAGATTTTCGAGGGTTTCGGATGTGTATAAATCCATTTTCAAGGATGTTTCTGCGAAATTTAGATGGTGTTAATTTTCATAAAGAATTACTGTGGACTTTGTTTGTACCACTACAACCAATAGAATTCTACATTGTCAACTTATACAGTAAGCAAGGCCAAATTTGTTTTAAAGAAACTCGAAGAAAGCCAATCCATACTGTTTTTGAAAAGTATGTTTACCTAAAATTATTTACTTACTTTTATTAATTAAGTATAAGTGCTGAAATCTTTGAATGGAAATAAACAATACCAAAAATAGCATTAATAAGTGCAGATAATATTTTGTAATATGATTTATTCATTTTTGTTCATGATTAAAATTTACCCCGTTAAAAAATTCCCTTAAAAATGAACGAAAAAAAATGGCGAATTTTTACCTCGAGTGGCTAACAAATTAATCTCAATTGTTTTGCTGATTTTTACAGTAATTAAATTAAGCACAAATGCTTATATTCTACGCAGCATTCATTATTTTTCCCAAATAGTAATTTATTAATTAGAAAATTATTTTAACTAATTTGGGTAATTCAATTTAAAATACTTTATAGCCTGTGTAATTAAACAATTGATTTCGCTTTTTCAAAGCTTTCTCGAAAGGTTTTAACTCATTCTATCAAGGAGGTCTAATTTTCACTTTCAGTATAATTACGGAGCTAAATTTAAACGAACGAAAACCAGTTCATTACGTATACCATTATAGATAATAATAATAATAATAATAATAATAATAATAATAATAATAATAATAATAATAATAATTTTAAAAATTGTCGAGCTGAAGGAATACCCAGCGTTGCCCGGGTGTTGGAAATAGAATCTAATAAAATAAAAATATAGGAAATGGGTTTTATAATATACTTTTCTCCATTCATTTATCTATCTTATTTATTCATTTTTATTAAAAAGTGGATTTTAATAAAAAGTGCTCAAAAGTTAACCTGCTAAGCAGTATAAAAACTAACTGGAATTAAGATCAAACCTTTTTATTTTCGTGTCATTGCTAATAATTTTTTATGTTTCCTATAGATTAAAATGGCCCAGTCAGCTTGGGCTATAGCATACACTGACTGCATCTCAGCAGAGAAATAAAATTTTCTCTGGATATGAAACCAAACAATTTGAGGGTAAGGGCCCAGTAATGTTGGAGCTTTGAAGAATGTAGGGTATCCCTTCATTACCATCGCTCCTGGGTCCACTTTAACTCGGAGTGATAGCACCTGATTGGGTCATATCTATGGGTCAAATAGAACTAAATGAGTGATTACGCTAAAATGAATTGTTTGATAAAAAAACTATTTTATATTTAACTGTGTTTGAATAAAAACTGTATTTAAACCAATGACTAACTATATACATATATATATATATATAAAACCATGTACACATACACACACGTGTGTGTGTGAGTTTCTGAGTGATTAACAAGTATAAGTGATTTTTATAAATCAAATAACATTCTCCATAGAAAATTATAGACATAGGAAAACGCCTGTTGGCAAAATGTTCTCAAGAGAATTACGGTGTTAATAGGCATATTTGAAAAATTCAAAAATTTCAATTTTCAATGAAATTTCGATTGCTTCTAATTCAAAATTATATAGAAAGATTGCATCCAATCTGAAGCACTCGGTTCGTTTTCTCGTTAATAACTTTTAAAACTGATCTTTATTCATAGTTTCCACCATCTCCTTCAAAGTAATCACCTTGGTTCATTTATAAATTCAGCCCACCTTGGGAGAATGGAGACCAGCTTTTAGAACATCGAGAAGAGAACAAGTCGTTATATCCCGACTGCGCATTGGTCATACAAGGCTTACTCACGCTTTCATACTGAAACAGGAACCACAACCACAGTGTTTGACGTGTCAGACAACTTGCACGTT